>JABUQX010087669.1:0-50000 GCA_015478945.1 Trachelipus rathkii
GATAATCTTTAATAATATATCTTATATATAGTAATATTAATATAATATAGCTATATATATTATATAATAGGTATTATTATATATAATATATTAAGTATAAATATATATAATATTATATAATATATATATATATTGTATTATTATATATATATAATTTTAATAATAAGTATATTATATATATATATAATATAGGTATATAATATATATTATATATATATTATTATATATATAAATTATATATATATATATTTTTTATATATTATTATATATATATTATATTAGAGGTTTTATTATAAGATGGCCGAATTGAATTTTTCCGGTTCGGCCGGAGATTGTGAAAAAATTCCGGCTGGAACCGAATCTACTAAATTGTTCTGAGAAAAAATTGCATGCAAAGATTCTAATTTACAGCCTCTTCTTTACAAATATATATATAATCCTTGTGTATATTCATAAGTGTATACACACAATCTACAGTATTATTTAAATAAGGTTTACTCAAATACTCAAAATATAGGATTAATAAGATCCTTAAATTAGATACCAAATTTATTTCCAATAAATTAATATAATATATATTTTATATATATATATATATATATAATATATATTATATAATATATATATAATTAATTATATATATTAATTAATAATATATATATATAATTATAATAAATATATATATATATATATAAATTATATAGCTATTATTATATATATATATATATTGTATTATATATATTATATATATATTATATATATATTATATTATATTATATATATATATATATATTATTATAACAAAATTCTTTCAAGGAAACTGTAATAAAGAAAATAAATACATTCTATAAATCTTCTTTTTATATATATATATATATATAATTATTAATTATATAATAAATATATTATATATTATATAATATATATTATATATATTAATATATAATTATATAAATATTATATTTATATAATATATATTTTATATAACTTAATATATACCTATTATATCATTATTAACTTTATATACTACATATATAATAAAATAATTTATTATATATATATTATATATATAAAATATTATAACTATAATTAGACATTTACAATATTAAAAATATATAAGTTTTTTCGAATTTAAAAATAATTCTAAATAAATATTATATATATATTATATATATAATATATAGATTATATTAAATATTTATTATATTATATATATATATATAAATATATCATATATATGTTAATATATATTAATATATTATAATTACAGATATATATGCTATTACTAAATATATTGTATATTCTATATAATATATGAATATATATTTTATAATTGTATTAACTTTTTCTAATAACACTATTGAAATTTGTGTGGTGGATTTCTGGTTTGGTTATGCTGTGTAATGTAAACTGTTATGTAGAGGAGTACCAGTATTGGGCGAATATTTTAAATGTTTTTCCTCAATATATTTAGTAGCTTTTAAAAAATTGAAAATATTTTCTTCTGAATATATGGAGGAAGAAAACTGGAAGAAACAATTTCTAGTACTGCTATGTTTGGGGAATTTAGCTTTGCCACTTTTCCAAAATATTTTCTTTTTCAGGATTAGGAATTGATTTTTCTGGTAAAAAAAAAAATTTTTTCCAAATTTCCTTGAATTTACTTTTAAAGAGCCACTTGATTTTTTTCTACCTTTTACACTAACTGACTCGCTCTCACCTTTCACTTTCTTCAAAAACTATAAAAACTAAGTAATTTGCAATGAAATTTCTTTTTTAATGCTACCTGATGATATTTGAGGTTACTTGGCAAATCTAAGTTTATGGTAGATAATGCTCGTTTCTGAAAATGATAGGTACTACGTTTCATTTATATTTCTACTTTAATTATTTGCATAATTTTCAAGCAATCATTTTTCTACTCAATTTCTTTTATTTCAATTAGATATCAAGTTCAGTTGTAATTTGGGTCCCTACTAAGGTTAATTTAAAACAATTTTGATCTATGGTTTTTTGAAATATTGTCTTTTTTTAAGTTCATAAATCTAAACTCTATGCCTTCTTCAGCCTTTTTTATTCTCTGCTGTCATCTCAGAGTTTGAGAGATATGCTGGAAAGAGGAATGATTTGCCAAAAATTGATGAAATTTTGATTTTTTGCCTTGGTGCCAAGTTATGCTACACATGAAAGAAATGGTTGCACAAAACTCTTAGAATTTTTCAAGTATTTGCCATTTTATTAGCAGTCAAGCTTAAATGATTGATTGTTCTATGTATAAACTTGCAGAGGTGTTTTCAAACATTCAATTCTTTCTAGAATCAAATATGTTCTATTCCACCTTGTATTAATCGCCGGGGTCCAAAGTTGCTTTGAGCAATATTGAAATTATTTCTACCATTATTTTCACAAACGTTAAAAAAAAACTGGATGATTTAAAAAATGTGTACAAATAATTTCCTACATTTTTCTTTATTAAATTAACTTGTTTCTTTGGAGAAATAGCATCTTTTATTAAATCTGGAAGTTTTATGAATTAACAAGAAATAACTTGTGTATGCCTGACCTAAATCAGTCTTCAGTTTCATGTTTATATGCTTCCATTCAAAAGATCAAAAGGGCAATTATGCTTAGAAAAATTTCCATTATTCATCGTAATTTCAAAAACTCTAGTGATTTTTAATTCAGAATGAAACTGGGAAATACTGCAATGCGTAACCATTCCATATTTTTTTTAAAACTCGCTGGTAACCAGAGTTGCAGTTAAAGAAATAAATGAGTACTTGAAATAATTAGCTCTCTATATATCTGTAGTATATGATCTGATCAGCCTTAGATAACTTTCTCGAAAACTGCCGATCTCAATTTCCTGTATGAAGTTGGTAAAATTTTCTCTACAAAATATTTTTTACTAGGATAAGAAATATTTTTGTTTTGAAGAGTTGGCAAAAATAAGTTTCATGAATTCCTTCTACTTCTGTGGACGTGTGAATGGGGGTTTAATCATTGGCGAAAAATTCATTTTATGTGTTTGGGAAGTCATTGAATAATGAATATGCAACATCTTTTTTGGGAGAAACTTCTCCTCAAAACTCACTTATTCACGGCTTTGGATCTATTGTTCTTTTGTGGTTTCCCCTGTGCGAAAATACAAGACTCTCCTTTTACTATTAAATTTTTTGGACTTCCAGATATTCTCTTCATGATGAAATTTTTTTTCCATATGTTCATCAGGTGGAAAGTTTTGGTCAAATATAAGAAATTTTTGATGGTTGAATTATATAAAATATTTTTTTTTTACATTTCTTATAGTTAAACGAGTTAATAAGAAATTCCGGTTCCGGCCGGATTTTTTTTTGTGATTCCGCTGAATTCCCGTTTATCGCGAGAACTCGAAAATTTCAGTTTCCGGTAATCCCTAATAATATATATATTATATTTATATAATTATATCTATTATATATAATTTATAATAATATTTAAACTTAATTTATTAATATTATAATATATTTATATTAATATTATTATATTTATATATTCTTAATAATTTATATTGATATAAATATATATATATTATATATATATTATATATAATATATAAATATATATATTAATATATATATATATTTTATAGGCCTAAGGGGTACAATTAGAATTAGTATTTTTCGTCTTAGGGTACCAATAAAAGTTTGGAGACCAGGCAATAAGGGTTAATTGGTTTCTTAAATCTGTGGTGAAATGTTCTCAACCTTTCGCTTGAGGTAATTGTTTATTTTTTATAATTAATAATATAAAAATACTTCAAATGAATGCTGAGGAGACGAATTAATTAATTCTTTTTTTTACAACTATTGTAGCCTTGTAGAATCTGTTGACCCTTCTCACATTCCAACTTTACACTTAAAGATCAAATTCCAGGGTACATTGCCAGACCGAGTGTTGATTGGCTATTCCAGCTATAAGGTCTACCTGTGGGTTTACCCAGTTATGAGATGCTATAATTGTTGGCAATATGGTCATGGGTCCTTGACCTGCAGAGCTTCAGTTCATTGTGCTAATTGTAGTGGCTTTCATAAATCTCCTGATTGTACTAATTCCCTGAAATGTTATATCTGTGCTGGTGAACATTTGCTGACGGATAAAAACTGCCTGGTCTATCTCAAGGCTACTCAATTGACGAAAGATTTTCCTGGTATGAGCTTGGGGGCCAATAGTCCCCTGACCCAGGCTTTGCAGAAATTGAATCCAGTTAAGAAGTTTCTATCCATTCACCAGACTGCTACATCAACCAAGTCTGCTTTCCCATGGCCTATAGAGAGTGTCCCTTTGCCTACTTGTCTCATCAATAAATCCTATGCTGCTATACTGGATGAGATGACTGATATGGAGGAGGACTATGTGCAGGATGAGGATCCCTTGGTGGGGACTGGTGGATACTTTCCTTCTAAGCGTCGGCCTATTTGTAAGAAATCAGTTTCTGATTGGGTAACAGGATTTCCCTGTCCCTCGCTCTCCCCAATGATTGTCAACCCCTTTGAAAATGATTCTCTTCCCTGAAGTGAAACAGTCAAGAAGAAAAGCATATGTTCCCCCCTCCTATTTTTGACTCATCAGTTGATGAAAATCTTGACTCATTGGGTTTTTGGTCTACTCTTTTCGGTAAATGTATTCCTGTACTTTTCAAATTTTTTGGTGCATATGATACTACACAATCTATAGGTAAGGCATTACTCTTTATTAGTTCTGACATATTTGACATCTTCTACTTCATTACTTCTCATTATGGGCAGAAGTAATTTTGTATTGTGGAATGCTCGATCATTATTGAAAAATACTCTAGATGTTAAATATTATCTATACCACAACAAGCCCATCCTAATGGGAATTACGGAAACATGGTTGAAACCTTCCTTGACACCTACTTTTATTTGATTATTTTATTGTATGTAAGGATAGGCTAGGACTAATAGGGAGGGGGATGGATTGATGCTGCTTATTCATCAATTTCTTCCATATCAGGAGTTAAAGATCAAAGCTTTTCCCGAATGGGAAATTAGAGTTCCTTGTGGGACAAGTTGGTCTGCCCATGGGTATGTTGTCTATTATCTTATTTTACAACCCATGTCTGAATTTTGTGCAGGCTGAAATTGCACATTATAGGGACCAACTTCACCATCCTATGATACTGATTGGTGATATGAATGCTTATCACCCCATTTGGGAACCTGATATATTATCAGCATTTATTAATAAGGCAGGTGCTTCCTTGTTGGCCTATTCCTTGTTGAATTCCAATAGGCTATGTCTTCTTACCCTAGCGGGATTGCCTACATATATTTACCCATTTAATGCCAAGCGGATCTACCTTCAACCTCTTTATTGGTAGTGCCATCTTTGGGGATTTCATTGGTGCCCTGGTCCCTTATATGGGTAGTGACCATATGCACATCATTTTGGAACTACAGGACCGGGTTTCGTTAATCAATTTTTCTCAGACAAAAATGGCATCTTCTTATCAATGTTGGGAAATGGGAAAACTATTCTTCTATTACTAAGATTCACCTCAATAGTGATGCCTTTTTTGAGGATATGGTATCACAAGTTACACACACCATACAAGATTCTGTAATTAAATTTTTCACCTTTGGTTCTGAGGTTCTGCAAATAAATTTTTCACCTTTGGTTCAGAAAGATTTGGTGTGAGACCTCGTCATTTTTGGTGGACAGATGAGTGCAAACACTTACAATGAGAAAGGATTTCAGCTTTTAATCTATGGCGGACCCGCCCCACTCCAGTCAATTGTATTGCCTATAAGAGGGAAGCCGCCTTATGTAGAAGGTTCCTTACTAGAACTAAAAGAGAGGCCTGGAAAAAACTTACTGCCAAACTGTCTTTTTTACCCCTGAAATGCAGGCATGGAATCTTCTCAAGAAAATGTTGGGTACATTTTCCCCACAGAACTTTCCATTAACAGTGCATGGTCGCTTCCTTCTTGAAGAACATAAGAAGGGCAGAGGTGTTATCACTTCTTTCAGCCAAAACTTTGTCAATTCTGACCACTGGCAAAGATGACCATTTTCCACAGGAACATTTTATAAGCCAAAATGGTGAAGAGTTTTCCTAGTGGACTTCGGTAAAAGCCTCTTTTTCTATGGAACAGAGTTGTATGGGTTCTGGACCTGAAAAAATATTAAACGCGGTTGAGATTTTATAATAACATGAGTTCTTAACCTATCTCACCTACAGGATTTTCCTTGAATACACCTTTTTTATTGCGTGTTTTAATAAGAGTTGGCAGCAGGGTGTTTATCCCTCAAAACTTGGGAAGGATCTGTTCATCCTGCTATTCTTGAAAACTTTTCAAAGGATGCCATCCAACCAGAGATATAAGAGCTATGTCACCTAATTGCAAATGTAAAGGTATTTTGGAAAACTTGTAAATAAACAGATCTCATGAGGTTGGTTGGATCACCATCAATCGTTTCTTGACACACAATATGATTTTGTTTCTGGTAGGGGCATAACTATGGAATGGTCTATTTACATCTTGATTGCCTTATCCATCGGGCTTTACCAAGAAAGAATATGCTTTGGCTTTCTCTTCCCTTGATCTTTCAATAGCTTTCTTGATTCAGCTTTCTCACAGTGAAATCTTATACAATGGCCTTGCAAAGAATGAAAATCATGGAACCCTCATTATTAGTTGGTTAAAAACTTCCTTTATGAGAGGGTCCCTTTGATATATCTCCAAGTATCGAACAAATCAGATTTTTGTTTCCCAGACCCAAGGTGTACTGCAGGGATCCAGTCCTCAGTCCACCTTTGTTCTCCATTTTGATGTCTTAATTTTCCATGCTGGACTCAGCCCAATAGGTAGGAATTGCTGTAGCTTGAAATTGATGTGCGTTGGGTGTTGATCTGCCCCCAGGTTTGTATGTAAGAGTGGAAAATTTTCTTCTATAACAGGATTTGGACATACTTTTTGGGGGTTTGGGGTATAATCTTTGCAAAGTGCTTAATGTGGTTCACTAGGAAAAAATTCCCTTTCTCCAACTGTGTCTTTTAATGGACTATAATCTTATGAAACAATTCTGGTTTTAATTGGGATGGCCATACTAAACTCCGAACACCAAATTCCTATTTACAACAGACCTTGCAATAGGTGACCTGACTTTAATGAAGAGATTTGGACAGGTTTACTCAATGGGGGTTTCCTCTCTGTACTTCTTTATTGGCAAAGTTCATCTTTAAATACGCTATGCACACTTGAATACGGTAAAACTAACAAATGGCTCTGCATTGCTAAGGTCTATTTTCTCAATAGTTCTTGCCTCATAACAGAATAGGCCATCAAGATTGCGCTTCTGGGAGCTTTCCCTTCCTACCCAGTACCTCTTGTTGAATAGTGCAGGCTTTCCTATCCTTTGGCTTTTAGGAGGAAAAATTGACCTTTAGCAAGAACCTTTCTGAAACTTTCAATGGCTCCTCCAGATAATTTATGCACCTATGTACCTTCGTAGTCTGATGAACCTGCATTCTCACAAGATAATTCATTTCTTCTCGAGCATTCTTTGACTTTGCAAACATCTACATAACTTATACCGATAATTGTGTTATTCGAATATTTCCATCTCCTCCTTAATGTATCATCTCCACTTTTACTTGTAATGATTGATTTTTCAAGGACCTATGAGAAGGTGATCCTCTACATTGCTTTGCAATTATTTTGAAGTGAGATCCAAAGAACAACTGTTGGAATAATTCACCTATATTCTTTTTAAGATTGGGTCAAAATTGAATTACTCCTATTCATCTATTTTGCTGCTAATATAATTCCCTCATTTAAATATCAGAACTCAGACTTTGGAAATTAGATGAGCCCCGCCAATTTCCATCTATTTTGCAAAGAACTGTTTGCCATCCTGTAAACCTCAATTTTTCTTCACCCTACATGACCTTCAAAAAAAGATCGTTGGTCTTCACTGATATCCACTTTCTCTTCTCATATTTGAAATCAAGGAAGATTTATTATATAAATAGCAATTTCTACGTGAGAACTGTCTTCTTGCTCTATCTTCAAACGAGTTCTGGGACATTCATCTAATTTGGATTCCTTCTCACACAGGAATTAAGGGAAATGATATTGTGGATACTGCTGCACATTTGGCTCACAATCTTTTGAGTATCTTTATATTCCCCATGGAGAAGCCAGAATTACTTCTCCAGCTCCAACATCAACTTCTTGATGACCTGAAAAATGAATAAAATGTGTTTCTTTTCATCCATTTGGGGAGTTGTATACTGACCATTGCATCACAGATTTTTTAAGTAAAAGAACTGAAACAGCATTCTTTCACTTAAAACTTAATCATTCTGGTCTCAATGGACATCTCTTAATTTGAAAATGACAAATTCCCCTTTATGTCCCCATTGTCTATGTGTGGAAAATTTTGAACATTTTTTGTTGTTCTGTCTTAGATATGAAATTGCTAAAGAGAAGCTGAGAGCTGCCTATGGATCTTTGGGAGTATCTGTCCTTACCCTTAAAACCATTTTATCCTTTCTGGAAATCCCCAAAGAAAACCATAATCAAGAAAATTAAATCAGTTGAGAGATTTCTCATGAGCGCAGGTTGTTTATATAGAATTTAGGGTAATAGTAGCACAGAGGGGCTTCACCCCCGATTTTTATAAAATTCACAGGATATACTCTAAAAAAATAATAATGAAGAATAAAAAAACAAATTTTGCGGCCTCTTTAGGAAAGAAAATTACAGCCTCTCAAAGTTGTTAAAACTCCCATAGACTTTTCATTTTTTATCCATCCAGGTTAGGTCTTATTTCAGGCCTTTCTAGTTCAGGTTATGATATGTTTTGTTAGGTATAAACAGAGAAAATCTATGTATGCTTTACAAATCTTATCATAACCTGAACTTGGATGGCCCTAAAACAAATGCGAGGCCCACTATTTTTTTTTTATAAGAAAGAAAGCCTATGGGAAAATTTTTAACTTTGAGAGGCTGTAACTTTTTTTTTCCTAAAGACTTAAATCATTTTGATTTTCTTTATGCTTCATTATTATTTTTTTAGAATATATTCTGTGATTGAAATATATTTTTTAAAATAAATAAAATGGATATCAATTCTGAAATTGAAAAAAAACAATAGAAATTAACATCTTTCTAAAACAACACAACAAGAATTTCTCAGGTATGATAATATGTATAATATATATATATTATAATATATATAATTAAATATAATATATATATATATATATATTATATATATATATATAAATTATATATATTATATATAATATATATATTTATAATATGATATATATATATATATTATATATATAATAAAGAATTCACTTCCCCCTTGAGGTTATGAATGTCCTGACGATATGTCTCGAGTATGAGCTCGAAAGCTTGATGTTCATTCATAATTTTGTTATTCTAAATTTCCATACTGTATATATAGATTAACCCGATGTAAAAATTTTAAATTAAGTTGGCTTTTCATCATTCATAACCTCAAGGGGGAAATGAATTCTTATAAATCTGCACTACATGTAAGTATTAGTTCTTTTATATATTATATATATATATATATATATTATATATAATAATATAATATGTTATATATTAATATTAATATATATTTATATATATATATATATATATATACCGTTATATATATATATATATATATATATATATATATATATATATTATATATATAAATATATATATATATATATATAATATATATTACTATTATATATATATATATATATATATATATTATTTAGTGATTCAGAATAATATTAAAGAAACAAAAATTTAAGTTTTAGGTTGCATAGGGCCGATAGATTAACATATTTACTCAAAAGAGAAATAAATATTTATGATTTGGATCAATTTAAGCATCTGCCTCAAAGTGGTTTTAGTTCATGGGGCATATAAAATTAAAGATTTTGCATAATCATGATATATATTTATATATATTATATTATATATAAATTATATAATATTATATAATAATATATATATATTATATATTATATATATATATATATATATATAATATATATATATATATATAATAATAATATTATAATATATATATATTATATATTATATATAAGATATATATTTACATCAAAAAAAACATTTTCAGTCTTTGCTTTATAGAACTATTTAAACTATTTTTAACATATTAGACTTTTATAATTTTTTCTTATAAATTTGTGTAATAGAATTTTTATTTGATATATAATCCCATGGAAAAATTTTATTTGTTTTTGCTTAAATACTTTTATAAATATTTTACATCCCCCCCCAAAAAAAAACATGAATACGCCAGTGAGCACACTGTGTAGAAAAAAAAACAACCCTTCTAAAAACCCTTCCTAGAGTGACAATATGCCATCATATGTTAGTTTAATGTTTAAAGCATTTTTAAATGAAAATATTATAAATAAAAAAAGTTTAATTTAATAATGAAATTTAATGAATAAAAAATAAAAATTTTTAATGTACCTAAATTGTGTTTCTATTTGTGAATGATTGAATTCGGTTGTGTTTGAATCGGAAATTTGGCCTGTCTGAATACCCCCTCCCTCCTAAAACTTCTTGAATAGATTTGCATCTTATACCCCCATCATTGAATAGGTTTAAAACCCCCCTACCTCCCTCGCTTGAATAAGATGAAGGTAAGCCCGCACAGATAAAAGCGCGTGTTGATCGGCCGTTCTAAAACCTCAAAGGTTGTACTACCAACCTCAGCAATAGAAGAATCGACTCTGCGCCATACCTTCAAAACATTACTAGCATACCAAGGCTTGGCTTTCTGTCAGCCTCCAAATAAAAAAGTTGCATAGGTCATAAGAAAAAGGGGGTACGGGTAGATCTTGATACTAACATGGTTAAGGAGTGATTAAAATTGCATCAAATAAACCATGGGAATTGATTCAGCAGTATCGATTATATACTAATTGATACCTATATTGGGTATATTCCGTGAAATAAAAAAGTTGCATAGGGGCATTAGAAAAGGGGGGCGGGGTTACTAAAATGGTAGGTGCTGGCCACATGCTGGTTTATAAACATGGCAATCAACTCCCTAATACCTTTAAAAACATGGGTTATGACACTGAACTCGGGTATATTCTATGATGTAGGATATGGTATGCTAGAAATTTATACATGCGGGAAGGGAACCGTGTGACAATCACTAAAATGTGAATTGAACTATAATTATATACCGGTAATAATATATAATTATATATATAATATGTTAATATACATATATATATATATTTTATTAAAATTAACTAATAAATATATATAATATTCTATTAATATCTATATAAATATATATTATTATATTTGTTTATATCTAATTACAATAAATGTTAAAAATCTACAGGTTTTTTTTTTGTACCAAGGTTTTTTTTTTTTTTTTTTTTTTTTTTTTTTTTTTTTTTTTTTTTTTTTTTTTTTTGGGGGGGGGGTTTCTCGTAGTCATGCATGAATAGAAGAAATAATCACAACCAATACAGCATGTTGAGTTAGGAAGGGTATAGTGCCAATAATACATACACATTTTTAATTATTTGGAATTGTTTTTTTTTTTCGTGCAAAGGTGGGGTTTTTAGAGCTGAACTTCAAATGGTCCGGAAAGGGGGGGAGGGGCTCACAATAAACAATTATTGAAATTTTGGGTGTGGAATGAGATAAGGATAGGGTTAACAGGAAATGAATCAAATATCATACTAATTTATATTTCTTAAGCAGTGAATGCTGGAAGTCTCAAAATGGCTGCTCAAAAACGCTGAAAATTTGTGAAATTTTTCAAAAATGATAAAAATTTCCCAAAATTCAAAAAATACTTAAAACAAATTAAACAATTTTTTTCAACTCATATAGATGCATTAATAGGTGCACCAAATTTTTTCGCTCCACAACTTGAAAGAGATAATTGCGTCTTCTTCAAGTGCTAGTAGGGCATTCAATCTAAATCTTGTAGCCAAGTTTTTATACCAATTATTTCAGCGAAGTCATTAAACTACTACTTTTAGGTGTGATACTATACCTTTTCCATAAATATAAGATGGATGATCAGACCAGGTTTCAGGACTCAATGTAAGAAACGATTCATCAATTTGCAATGACCGAAATAAATTTAAAGATCTGCAGGTTCTGAAAACGTAAGAAAAGAACAATTAAATGATCTTAATTGACCTTTACGTTTTCTATTCTACGAGTCTTCTTGATTTTCCTTTCTTTTCAGTGTTCCAGTTTGCCTGACTTTTTTCAGAGTTTATTATAAGAAAAAAATGTAAAGATTAATCTTTCACTTAGGTTACCACAATGAAATTTGATTGTATTTAAAGGAGACATTTGCTACTTGTCTATCTATATCTTGATAATCTTCTAATTTCGAAGCATCCAATGTTTATTTGGGGTGAATTCGGCTTCGGCCTCTGCCTGCAGTACCAAGACCTTTATATATACTTGGAATGTACCCAAAATCATTATATAATCTGATGGATTCTATTTCTTTGCCTTCCTACGCGAAACTGAATTTTCTAAAAATGAATAAGATTTTTTAAACAGTCAAATCCCTTTGACAATCGCATCTGCCCTCTGCTGCATAGCACCTGGTGCCTGTTAAATTTTATTCTCTTGATCGATCTTCCTAAGGAGATGAAGAGTCAAGCTCGTAATTTCCTTAATAATCTTCGCCGTTTCTATAGTTCCTTCCTATTTTTTAAATTGCAAAAAATTTAATATCTTGAACGTTCATCACTCATCCATTTCTTTTCTTTGTCTGTAACACCTTCCAATGATACATAATCTTTTTGATCAATGAAAGGCCAGTGTTTCTTTAACTGAGCAAATTTATAAATTTAAGGTCTATGTGATGTAAAGAACTTATCAAAAACTAATCACTTTTGTAATCTCTTTTGAAGTTCCTGTTCAATTACAGTACAGGCGCCTCTGTGGATCCCAGTGTTGCTAGCTGTTGTATCAAAGCAAAGGCCAGCAATCCAACTTTTCTCTACATTCCATTCATTTATTAACGCCAACACTTTTTGAGCAATTTTGATTCCTGTGCCTTCATCTAAATTTGGAATTCCTTATAATTTTTCTATATTTTTACCAGACACTACAACAGATAAACGCTTAACACTTTTCAGGAGATATATTATTCATCACTTTTCCATCAAAATGTATAATAAGAGGAGTATCTACTTTAAAGGTTTTTGTAATATCTTCATTTAAAGTTGCTCATTTTAGACCTTGTCCTTTGTATCGATGATGTTGAAATTGTTACATCTTTAAGGCCAATTCCGGCAGCCTGAAGTGCTGGATTAATAATATTCATAGCTTTTCTTGAGGATCCATTGACACGATCTAGGGCAGAACATAATGTAGGATCTTTTATTAACTTAATTTTCTTTAAACTGGCATCTTTGTTCTAAAAATGACGTGGAAGTAATTGGTGTATTGAGTTGTTTGGATATGGTTTGCTCTTGATATTTGCTGAAGCTGATATCTTCATTATTTCCACTTGAAGTGACTCTGAATCACTGCCTGAAACTTCTTTATCTGATATGACCTTCGCAGTTTCTCTTGATTCATGCTCCTTTTTACGGCGCTTTTCTTCTTGTTCAATCCTTTTCATTTTTCTCTTTGCCTTTTCAGCAAACATTTTATCCATACCAGCCATGTACATATTTCATTCACCAGACTGGTCCTTGAGGAATTTTCTGTCTGCATCTATTTGTATCATGCTTTCAACATTTGCATGGGATATGTCAAAAAGGGTATTCAATTTTTCTTCAAATGTTTTTGGTTTTGTAGCCTGTCGGAACTTATTTTTTTTCCCCAAGCGAACATAATTCAATCATATATTTTTCCTTAACCTTGTGAAATAGAGTTGAGCCTTTGAGTAGGGGGTTATTACTGTTCTTTCTCCCATAAACTTAAAGTTTATCCAAGAATAAAGTAAATTGATGCGCCTCTGCCAATTGTTTTCTTCTCTTTTTTAATCGAAGTAGACAACAATCAAGACATGGATTGTCAAGTAAAGGGAAGTTCAATCCCTCCCAATTTATTATTCCAATTGATCCAGATTTAACCAATAACTGCTATTTTTCTTTTTCAGACATTGTATATTTAATATGGTAAATTTTATTAAATTAATCAATTAATTATTACTTTCAATTGGAATTCTATTAACAAAATTTATACAAAAAATTTTTTAAAAAAAAAAAAAAAAAAAAAAAAAAAAATTGAAACGTTAAAAATCAAGTACCGTAAAATGCTCTAAAAGATATGTTACTTTCTTTTATATATTATATAGCAAATTATACATGTATCAAAGATATATTATATATATATATATATATATATAATAATATATATGAGATAATAATATATATATATATATAACTATATATATATAAACCATTGATCAATTGTCATAAGCTCGTATATAAATTAGCATATCTGAAAAGATCCAGAATTTTTCAATATGGTGTTGAGCAGTCCTCTTTTTATTATTTAAGGCCGACCCAAATGACAGGGAATATAATACCAACTTAATCTTCATAATGGAGAGGCTACAATGCAAAAAAAATTCAAATTTTTTTTTTTTGCATAACTCATATATCTACATATGATAATATATATATATATATATATATTATATATATAATATTATATATTATATATATATATATTATATTATTAATATATTATATATATAATATATATATATACCGGAATATATATATATTATATTTATATATATATATTATTTATTTTATATATATTATATAATATAATATATAATATTAATATATATATATATATATATATATAATATTATAATATATATAATAATAATATATATATTATATTATATAATTATATATATATATTAGAACCAGATTGACAATGTATACTCGTAATATATAATCTTACATATTGAAAAGATCAGATTTCATATGGGTTTTGACGGCAGTCCCCTTTAATTATTATTTAGGCGACCAAAATGTACAGGATATAATTACCAACTTATCTACTAAATGGATGAGGCCTAGCCAAAAAAAATTTCAAATTTTTTTTTTTTGAATTCCATTCTTAATTATATATTATATATTATATATTAATTATAATATATATATATATATATATATTATATAAATATATAATATAATTAATATATTATTATATTAATATAAATAATTAATAATATATATATATAATATATTATATATATATATACCTGTATATATATATATATTATTAATATTATATATATATATTATATATATAATAATATATGTATATAATATATATATATATATATAATTTATTAATATACTTTATATATATATATATTATTTATAGACATTGATATGTCATCTCGTATAATTATTAGCATATTTGAAAGGATCAGAAATTTTCATATGGGTTTTGAGCAGGTCCCCTTATTACTTATTAAGGCGGACCCAAAATGTACCAGATATATACCAACTATCTCATAAATGGAGAGGCTATGCCAAAAAAAATTCACTTTTTTTTTTTGATAATCAGTCTAATTATATAATATTATTAATATATATATATTATATATTTATAATTTATATATATATTATTATATATTATATATATAATAATATATATTATTTATATTATATATATATATATTTATTATTAGTATAATATATAATATGTATATACGTAATAATAATATAAGAATAGTTCGTATTTAAATTTTAAATCTGAAAAATATTTTTGAACATAAAATGATGTCATTAATTTTAATTATAAAATGATGTTGAAGCATCCCTCTTATCTCTAAATTGTTTGATGTATTCCATTAGGTTCTCTTAATAGAATGAAGCTTTATCTGATATAACAAACAAATTATCTCAATTCTTAAACATGATGAATTGTCACACACATACACAAGTGGCCAAATATAGAAACTCATCTGACATCAAAAATGTTTGCAACTAATACATTTTCTCATTGTTCAATTACAGTTTATTCTTTAATTTCCTTAATATCGAATGTTTAATAAGTAAATTTAATTACTACATAAGTTTATGAACTACGAAATTTTATCTTTGCAATAAAAATGAAGGACAGAACAGTGATAATAGGGAAGTAGAGGTTATAGATTGATGGAATTAGTACAGTGCTTTGTAGAATTATTTAGAGATATTTAACCATAGATTTTGAACATTCAAACCCACTCAAAGGAGTAGGACCCAAAAAAATACTATAATGAAGATAAAACCATAAAATCAGTTGGTAAGGATGGTCTTACAGAAAATGAGTTGAATACAAGGGGAAAATTTGCTGTCAAGAAGATAGCAGCTTTTCAGTACACAAAGTCTTTGAATGTTTGAACAAATGGGTAAACCAATATTCATACCAATAATACAAGAAATATTAAACAAAGAACCTGCTAAGGGTAGTGATTTCAAGGAGGAGGATTGAAATTAGATGATGAATTTCTGAATTAAAATTTAATTATCAATTGATTTGAAAGAGTTAAAATTAAGATTAAGAGTTAAAAAAAAAAAAATGGAAGATTTTGAAAAGTACTTTGATTATAAACCATTTACGTATTAAAAATTCAAAGTATATAAAGAATTTTGGTTAGATTTATAAAACTAATATATTAAATAGAGTAGAAAATTCGATATTTCCAACACAAATTCTTAAGGACGTTGCGCGTAGCAACACTAATGTAATTTGTTTGGGATAAATTATACACCATTCAAAAGAGAAAGATTTTTCTACAATATTTATCTCAATGACACACAAAAAAGTGTTTAGATTTTGTGCAATTCTCTTCCCAAATATCATGAATCAGCATTTGATCAGCAATTTTTAACAGTGAATTTCTGCTGAACTACAAAAGATTTTGGCAAGCGGATTTCACTATACTTGCTATACACATATGATTTATGAAATACCCCAAATTTTGAAGCAATGAATAGATAATTTTTTTTAGTTATAAATGCTATATAACTCGTCTAAAAATCTAAAAGTTATCCGAAACATAATGAAAGTTTTATATTTGCCTGAATCATATATCAAAATGTTGATCAATGTATACGAAATTGAAAACAAAAGCAAAAAGTATAAAATAGTGTTGGATTTTGTTATACCAAATAGCTGCTCAATGTAAAAATTTTTTAGTAAAATAATCAAAAAGTTGAACTGTGAGCAGCGGCAAAACCATTTGGGTATACAACAAATTTATATAAATAAAAAGGTGTATCTCGCCAATTTTTGCAAGTTTAAAATTTAATTACAATCAGATGAGTAGTCAAAAAGTTTATATGCCATCAATTATTTGAATTTTCTTTTTCTTTTTCCAATTGGATGTAAAAAAAATTGCAATATTTTTTTATTTTAAAATCCGATTAATACGAAACTTTCAGAGCATGTATAACTGGAAGGATAAACATATTGTCAAAATATAAGATTTATTTGAACAAATTATTTTGCCGCTGCTCAAAGGAAAACTTTTAACATTTTTAAAAGTTTTCCGTGAGCAGAGGCAAAACCATTAGGCTGAAAACGGAAATTTATCTAAAATAAAATATGTGTATATCGTCGAGTTATAAAGGCCATAAAAGTTTCATTCCTATATCAGATGAATAATAAAATGTTATATGCTAATAACTTATTAAAAAAAATTTTGGCAACTTTGGCGATGAAAAACCAGGAAAACGTAATTAGTTTTTATACAATCAGTTTGAAATTTTCAGATATATATAATTGGGGAAGATAGACATTTTTTGTTAAGAAAGTTTTGTATGCCCAACAGATTTTTCGCTGTTCATGGGAAACATTTCAAAGTTTTCTGTAAAAGTTTTCTCACGATCAGCCGCAAAGCATACCGAAAATTAATCTAAATAAAATATTTATCTCGTAGAGGTAAATAAGTTGTGAAAGTTTCCATTGCAATCGAGTAAACGTTAAAAAAGTAACACCCCACCAGTTCTGAATTTTTTTTTTTTTTTGCTACAAAAATTCATGATAATTTTTATTTTTGTTTAATAATACGAAACTTTCAGGTCATATACTACTAGGCAAGTTATACACATATTTTGTTTAGATAAATGTTTTGTAAACTCAAGGGGTTTACTGCTGCATATGGGGAAACTTTTGAAAATTTAAAAATTTTCCCATGCACAGAGGCAAATCCGTTCTCCATACAAAAAATTTAAACAAAAAATGTGTATCTTCCCCAACTACACTTGCTCCGAAGGTTTCATGCAGTTTGCATGAATAATAAAAAGGTAATTGGGATTTTTCATTTATGACTTGCCAAAATTGAACACCCCCCCGTATCCCCTATACATTGTGAATAAAATATTTTTGCCTATTGAAAATAACCACACCATTGGAAAGAGCATTCAATTCTACACTAGAAAGTGCTAAAACCTAAAAATCATAGAACTGATGATTACTACCTTAAAAAGTTAGAAACCCCTATGTACAAAGCACGTAGCAACACTAATATAATTTTTTGGGGGATAAATTATACACCATTTGAAAGAGGAAAGATTGTTCTATAATATTTGTTTTGATGACATATGCAAAAAAGTTTAGATTTTGTGTAATTTCTTTCCAAATATCATGAATCAGCATTTTAATCAGCAATTTTAACAGTGAATTTCTGCTGAACTATAAGATTTTTGCAAGGGATTTCACTAAAATACTTGTCATACACATATGTTTTATGAAATAACTCACAAATAGCAGCAGATAAAAAATTTTTTTTTATTTTTTTGCATAATCTCTACTTTTTTTCTCCATAAAATTTAAAAGTTATCCGAAATATAGCATAAAAGTTTTTATATTTGCATGAATCATTCATCAAAATGTTGATAAAAGTAAATTACTTGATAACCAAAAAAGAAAAGATAAAATAGTGTTGGATTTGTTATACCCTAAATAGCAGTCATAATGTAAAAAAAAAATTTTTTTAGTAAATAGTTGCGTTCGTGCGTGAAAGAGTCCATGTTGCTAGTAGAGCAGTTATGAAAATAAAAAAAAATGTATCACCAATTTCTAAAAGCTGTAAAAATTTAATTATAATCAGATAAATAAGTTATATGACATCAATTATTTGAATTAGACTTTTTTCTTTTTTTTTCTTTTTTTTCTTTTTATTCTTTTTATGCAACTAAAAAAAAATTGGGTACGCAATAACTTTTTTATTTTAAATCCGATTAATACGAAACTTTCATAGCATGTATAATTGAAAAGGATACAAATATTGTGTTAAGATAAATTTTTTGTATACCAAACACTTTTGCCACTGTTCATGGGAAAACTTATAAATTTTAAAATGTTTTCCACGAATAGCAGCAAAACCATTGGGCTTACAGAATATTTACCTAAATAAAAGATGTGTTTATCGTCGTGTTATAAAGGCAATAAAAATTTCATTCTTATATGATGAATAAAATGTTGCATGACACCAATCATTAAAAGGAAAATTTGGGCAACTCAAAAATGAAAAACCATGAAAACTTAATTATATGATCAGTTTGAAATTTTCAGAGCATATATAATTGGGGAAGGTAGACATTTTTTGTTTAGAGAAATTTTTTGTATGCCTAACAGATTTGTCGCTGGGAAACATTTCAAATTTTTCAAAAGTTTTCTTGTGATCAGCGGTAAAACTGTTGGGCATATCAAATATTAATTTAAATAAAGGATTATATGTTGTAGAGGTACATAAGTTGTGAAAGTTTCATTGCAATTGAATAAATATTAAAAAGTTACACCCACCAGTTCTAATTTTTTTTTTTTTTCTACCAAAAAAATTCATGATAAATTTTTTATTTTTTGTTCAATCAATACGAAACTTTCAGATCATATACTACTAGGCAAGGTTCATATTTTTTGTTTAAATAAATGTTTTGTAAACTCGGTTTGTCACTGCATATGGGGAAACTTTTAAAATTTGAAAATTTTCCTGAAATTTTCCCATGCACAGAGGCAAACCTCGCTTCTCCAACAAAAAATGTGTATCTTCCCCAATTATACTTGCTCCGAAGTTTCGTGCTGATCGCATGAATAATAAATGATATATCTGAAATTTTTAATTTAAAAAAGCGAAATCGCCGCCACATCCCCCAGTATATTGTGAATAAAATATTTTTTGCCTATTGAAAGTTAAAACCTAAAAATCATAGATCTGATGATTACTACCTTCAAAAGTAAGGAACCACAACGCGTAATGTCCCCTAATACTTCTAATTTAGATAAATAATATTAGTACTCAAAATGAGAAAATTTGCAAATCAAATATTATTTTATTTTAGTATTGAATTTTGGGATTTTTCTTATATATTTCTAAAATTATTTAAAAAAAAAAAAAAAATTATTGTGTCGGGTAATTAATTACAATTCGGCATTTTTTTATTTTATTTCATTGCAAAATAAATTCAGTTGGTTGTGAGAAAAATTAGTCATTCTCTTCACGGATTTGTATTAGGTCAGCAAAGCAAATTTTTTCTTAAGTTTTTAGAATTTGTTTTTGATATATTTTATTATTATTATTATTATTATTATTATTATTATTATTATTATTATTATTATTATTATTATTATTATTATTATTATTATTGTAGAAAATGCAAAACTATTTCCATTTATGTGAAAACTGATAAATTTGAATAAAATTACATTGAACTGCGATATTTCCAACACAAATGAATCCAAAGCCAAATGTGTTTTGATCATGAATTAAAAGTAATATTGATTTTAGTCTGAGTTTTTCTTATATATTTTTTTAATTTCTAACATTTGGTGGTTACCATTATTACTTTTAACATGTATTTATCTCATTTTTTTTTTTTTTTTTTTCTGTATAAGTTTTTTTTTGTAAAGGCAGTTTACTTAATCTTCAAACAAGATTACTTCCTTTCATGGAGCTTGAGCAAGTTTTGTTATGAATTTTGGTTGTATTTTATCCCAGTAAGTTTATGTGAAATCCTTTCATTTTATTTTTAGAATTTTCCTCGCATTGAAACAAACTTCGCTTTACCAGAAAGCGTTAAAAATGAAGAATTAGATCAAAATTCAACCTTTACATCAAAGTTGAGATATACAAATATTGAATTTGAGGTAGAAGAAGATCCGGTCAACAATAAGATCATAAAACCCGATATTTCAGTGATGAATGGGAAAAGGTCGAGTACTCAACATGTAAAGGTGCAATATTTTATTTGTTATACTATAAATTCAAATTAGGAATTATTATTATTATTATTATTATTATTATTATTATTATTATTATTATTATTATTATTATTATTATTATTATTATTATTTGTTTTCCGATCCTATATGATTTTTGCTTTTCTGCTAAACTTAAATTTGCTATCAAAAATACAAATCACATCCATTTTTACTCTTTTTTCCATTAAGTCTATGACCCATCCCCGGTATTGCCACTTTCTAGTGTACTGTGACTGGTCCTGTATATACACTCACATGAAAAAAAATTATTTTATTAAATTTCTTTTATAGAAATATACAAGTTTAAAAAATGTGTCTTCATTGTTGAATAAAATAAAAGACAAAGATTTAAAGGACGTACATTTTGAATCCGATGAAGAAGAATTATTTGCTGAACTTATGACGTCAGAATTTCCTTTCCAAGACATTGTTTGTTTTTTCTTTTTTGTTTTTTAGAACAAATAAAAAGACAGTAAGAAGCCACATGGGCCTATCGAGACTGTCCCAGTCAAGCCAACAGAATCAGTCACCAAACAACATGCTCATGCAAATCCACAAACCACCCTAGGGCATGTCCATAACTTACATACCACACACAAAGTTTAAAACATGTTCATGCAAATTCATAAATCACCCTAGGGCTTGTCCATAACTACATAATGTGCAAAAAGTCTACAACTAAAATAAAAACGAAAACTTTATCTAAAGTACATTCTAACCACACTACAAGCTTTTATAACTTTATAGTAATAACATGCATTATAACCTTAATAACTTCTCTAACTAAAAACCCACCAATTTGGCTTAATCAAAATATATTATTTGATACCCAAACCATCCATATACCTATCCAATCCTTTCTTAAATGATGCAATCGAGTCGCACTCAACAACCTCCTGTGGCAAACTATTCCAAAATTTGACAACCCTGTTACTGAATGAATGCTTTCTTATATCAAGATGGCATGCCTTTTTCTTAATTTTCTTATTATGCCCCCTAGTCTCCCGTCCGTGCTCTACTATGAAGAATTTATTAGTCTCCGTATTATCAATAGATGTAAATATTTTCTAGACTTTTATCATATCCCCTCTGAGATATCGCCTTTGTACAGAAAACATTCCTAACTCCTTCAGCCTCTCCTCATAGCTCTTACCCTCAAACCCAGAAATCATCCTCGTTTCTCTACGTTGCACTCTCTCTCTAGCATATCTAAGTCTTTCTTTAAATAAGGGGCCCAAACTTGTGCACAATACTCTAATACGGGCCTAACATATCTATTATACAGTTTACTTATAACTTCCTTTCTCTTGTTAACAACATTGCGATATATTATGCCCTGCATCTTATTAGCTTTATTCCTTGCTTCCAAACACTGATTAGCTACTTTCAAATTACTGCTTATAATCACACCTAAATCTTTTACTTGGTTCACAGACTCAAGCCAATCCATATTCATATTGTATTTAAAACTTTTATTTGAGTAACGTAGGTGAAGAACCTTACACCTTTTACTATTAAAATTCATTTGCCACTTATCTGCCCACCCAATTAGTTTATCAAGATCATTTTGAATCTTTATACATACTTCACTAAGGTAGCTACTTAAGGTAGCCACTTTGGTATCATCTGCAAACTTAGAAACCTTGCTTTTAAGTTCCTGATCTAAATCATTTATATATATGAGGAACAGTAGTGTCCCCAGCATTGACCCCTGTGGGACACCACTCTTCACCATTTCACATGATGACTTATTGCCATTTAGTTATACACACTATTTTCTATTTCACAACCACTCTTTAATCCAACCATGTACCACTCCACCTATACCACATTGCAATAACTTCATCAGCCTTATGTGGGGAACCATATCAAAAGCCTTGCTAAAGTCTAAATATATAATATCAACTGGATCCCCTTGGTCAATGCAGTCAGTAATGTATTCCATAAATTCTAAAAGGTTTGTCTGACAGAACCTACTCTTTCTGAAACCATACTGTGAGTCGTACAATACCCTGTTATCTTGTACAACTACCAATCTGAAAGACATATAAAAAACAATTCAGCACAATTAAACATTGCCAATGCTGGTTCATGACACAATTCCTTCTTTGTTGATAGCTCAATCTTTGTCATGATATTCATCAGAAGGACATTGCTTAAAATTACGTAGTTATTACTGTCATCTCCAGACTACGTTGTTAACTCATGCAACTTATTTTTCATTTAACTGAATAATCAAAAAAACTTTTTATGGTTCCTCATCTTCCTGCACATTCTGTCATTGTTCCAAAAACAACAATTCTAACTTTTTCTCTTTCCTCCAGCTGGTCTCTCTGACTAGTCTTACTTTCTGTTAAGTTTTAAATCTTTGCTCAAACTGTTTCTTCTAATTCCACTTTAAATGATTCCGATGTTGCTGTTCCATCTTCTTCACCTCCCTCCATTATAATCTTCTAAAATTGTAAATTCTTCTAAGGATCTAATTACTGCTCTTTCTCATCTTAATTCTAAGAAGGCTTACTTTCCTTACGTTATTTCTCCAATAGTTTTGAATCCTTGTGCTTCTGTACTTGACTCCTTACGTTTGACGTAGCTTTCTGTTCATGACTGTTTCCTGGAATCGTTGTTTATTCTACAACGCCGAAGTTCTCATTTTAACCAAGTGCAGAAAATGGACAACGAGTGCAAAACCATAAATTAGAGATAAACTTTATAATTAAAATGATGATGAAAAATATATATATATATATATATATATATATATATATATATATATATATATATATATATATATATATATATATATATATACTATATATAGTATATATATATATATTATATATTATATATATATACCGTGTGTGAGAATAGAGTTGAAAGTGATTGGTTAATACTAATAGCGGAGTGAGCCAGGGATGTGCTATGTCTCCTTGGATTATTCAATTTGTATATCTGGATAGGTTTATGAAAGAAATCAGAGGTGGGGGTGGCCAGGGGATGGTTGTTAGTACAGGATGGAGAATGGAAGAGAGTGGGAGGGTGCCCTACCATTATATGCGGAAGATTTGGTTTTGTGTTGCGAATGCTGAAAGAGAGCTTGAGAGGATTGGTAGAAGAGAGATTTGGCAGGGTGGTGTATAAAGGAGGGGGTTTGAAGTAAACGTAGATGAGAGTAAGGTTATGATTGTGAGTGAGGACAGGCCTCAGTGTGAATTATGTTAGATGGTGAGGGCAGATGGAAATAGTGTCTGAGTTTAAATTTTAGGATATATGTTGGAGATGATAAGAGAACGGATGATGCAAGAGTGTAGTAGGAAAATGTGGAAATGGCACGGAGGTGCTGGTGCAATTAAATCGTGTGTGGATGTAAAGGGACTAAGTCTGAGTGCGCTAGGGTTTTACATGAGGGTATGTTGTCACCTGTGTTAATGTATAGTATGAGACTATGGGCGTAGAATAAGAGGTATAGATCTAAAGTACAATGGGTTCAGATGGACAATCTTATGCGTGTGTTAGTTGCGAGAAGAATTGATAAAATGAGGAATGAACGTGTTAAAGAGTTGTCCGATTGATGTGAAGAAAGGGGTAAATCAGAGAATAAATGAAAGTACATTGAGATGGTTTGGTCATGTGGAAAGGATGGATGATAGTCGGTTGGTTAAGCGGATGTATGGTGGTGATTCTACTGGGAATCAACCGGCTGGAAGACAAAAGAAAAAGTGGATTGAGTCATTAAAGGAATGCCTGGAGGAGGGAAATGTGAGTTTGGCAGAGGCGAGAAGAAAGGTGCGTGGTGGGGATTTGTGAGGGGGTATGGTTGTGGCCCACCTGGACCAAGGGATGAACCCCACATTGAGGAGATGCCATAGTGAGGGTTCGTCGCTGTCCCATGAAGCTCTAGGGTGAATTTTCGGTCTGCAACGAGTTCTCACCAAGAGGTATAAAGAGGGTGGTAAGGCTGGGCTTTCTTTTTGACTTGCGTCATATTCTCCTACTACTATTCTGTTTCCGGTGCATGTTACACACCTTACCCACAGTCTTTGGGAGAGAAGGTGGGTGATATATATATATATATTTATATATATATACTATATATTTTTTTTTTTTATATATATATATATATAATATATATATATATATATATATATATATATATATATATATATATATATATATATATATATATTTCTTTCTTTCTTTCTTTTTATCCCACAAATGAGAGTAGGGTGCATAACATGCATTGAAATAGAATAGCTCCATAGAAGAGCATGATGCAAATCGAATGGAAAGCCAACTCCCAACACCTTCCCTTCATAACCTTATACCTTAAGTAAGAGCCATCACAGCCAAAAAACTCAACCCTAGGGCGGCTTTACAACACCTCGACAATGTAGGGTTAATACCATAGGCCAGGATTACAACCATATCTCCTTACAAAACCTTTCCATTCACTCCTATTATTCACCTTTCCTCTCGCTTCTGCCAGTCTCTCATTCCTTTCCTTCAGACACTCCTTTACTGACTCAATTTACATTTTCTTCGGTCTTCCAGAACACTCAACACTATGCATCCGCTTAACCAGCCGACTATCATCCATTCTTTCAATATGACCAAACCATTTTAAATATCTCTCGTTTATTGTCATTTACGCCTTTTTTTCACACCACACCTCCAACACGTTCATTCTTCATTTTATTAATTCCTCTCACACCTAACACACCATATGATCAGATTGTACATTAGATTTATGTCTTATTCCACACAACTCTGTCTTCAGTTTCGTTTTCATCCAATATATAACCTAGATATTTAAACTCAGATACTTGTTCTAATTGGTATCCATCCAAAATAATTTCGTATCGTGGAAACTCCTCACCCCCTACCATCTCCTTGTTCTTATCTACATTTTACTCTCAACCCCTTCTTTTATACACCCCACCAAATATCCTACCAAACTTCTCAAACTTTCTTTAGATTCGCCACACAAACCTAAATGAGCTGGACGGACTATTCCATTTTCCTTTCGTCTAACACCTTCCAATATTACCCTTACCTCTAATTATTTCATCACCCCATCTATGTACAAATTAAATAGCCATAGAGACATAATACATCCCTGTCTCACTCCACTATTGATATTAAACCACTCACTTTCCACTCCATTTATTATTATGCACGCTTCAATATCTACATACATACTTTTTATTCCATTCAGGAGCCGACCACCAACACCATATATCACTAACATCTGCCACAGAGCTTCTCTATTAATTCTGTCATACGATTGTTGTAAGTCAAAAGAACCAAAATACAATTTATTCTTCCTCTCATTTTCTTACTCATTTGCTTCAATGTAAAAATTTGATTTACACATCCCCTACCGGTTCTGAATACACCTTATTCTTCAACAATCAGTCCCTCTATCACTCAACTCACTCTTTCCACCAAAAAACCAGCATATATCCTCACTGCAACACTCAATAAACTAATTCCCGTATAGTTTCTACAGTTCCTCTTATCTCCCTTACCCTTATAACAGGATACTCCCGCTGATCTCCAACAATCCTTCAATCTATGCGCTCCACAAACACTTTATTGCACAACTTCCATATCCATTCAATCACAATCTCAACTCCATTCTTAATCATTTCACCAGTAATTCCATCTATACCCTCTCATTTTCCATTCTTACAGCTTTCTCACTCCACTAATTACTCCTTACTTTATCCTAAAATACACATTTCTTCAAGCAGCTATCACAAACCCACACACTTCACTATCACCTCTTCATTACTGTCAATGTTATCCAGATTTTTGAAGTGTTCCTTCCACACTTGCCTCACATCCGTTTCATCAGTTACGAAAGTACCATCCCTATTCATTATTCTTTGAAGATTCACATTATTATCTTTTTTAATCTTTTGTATTTCCTTCCAGAACAGTTTATTATTTCCTTGTATGTCCCCATTCACCCTCCTTCCAAACTGTTTATTTATGTATTTTTTTTTCCCCTCTCACATATACAACTTTGTAATTTCCCTCCTTATATATTTCCTACACTATTCTAGATCTGATCATTGATTTTTTAGCACATTCAACCACACTTTTTTTTCTTTTCTTTTTTTTTTACAGCTTTCATCACATCTTCGTTCCACCACTTACTATGGACATCTTGCTTCCAACTTTAGTACACCCACATACTTATCTTGCATTACTTATAAATACTTGATTCATTTCCATCCAAATTTTTTCAGTTTCATCTTATTCACATTCAACTGGTTTATTTGCATGTGCTATCACATACATTTCCTTATAACCTTGTCCACTTCTTACTCTTAATACCCCCACTAACTTAATTTTATATAAAACAACATAATTATCTGACATTCCCATCCCCAAACCTTTCACTGATTTAACGTCCATCACATACTTCAACATCTCCTTCATCAATACAAAATCAATCATACTTTTCACTTCGATTCCATCTCTACCTACACCAACTCTCATATACTTATGAATACTCTTCTTCTTGAGGAATGTATTACTAGCATACATACCACTCTCCAAATGGTAATCAATCACCTTCGTACCATTCTCATTTTCTCCTCAACCCCAAAGGCACCTGTTATGCCATCCCTCTTTCGATCATCCATCCAACCGTTCAAGTCGCCAAACACAATTATTCCAAAGCCCCCACTCACCCTGTCCAAAACATCATCCAGATTGTTCCAGAACGTCTTACTCCTCAACATCACCTACAGATGGACCATATGCTACATCCACACATACCTCAATCTCAATTTTAAATTTAACCATTAATATTCTAGTACTCACACAGTCAAAATCCACCATAGCTCTGTGCCACAAGTGACTCATCAGAATCGTAACCCCTTTTCTTCTACTTCTCATTTCTCTCGTTCTTCACACCAGTGGACATTTCACTCCACACCACTCGTATTCTTCTCTTCCTTCATCTTTGTTTCAGTCACAGCAAGCATATCAAATTTACCCTTTCTAAATACATCCATCACTCTCTCTCTCTCTCTCTCTCCCTTTTTCTCGCATTTATTCCTCTAACACCCATGCACCTAGTCCGTTTTATACAGTTTCGCCCCGCAAAATACAAGGTTGTTTACAGTGATCACGGACTTGGTTCCGAGGCATGCATGAGCATTCCCTAGGGAGTAATAAGTAAATAAGTGATAGCTTTAACTCCACCGCTACACTTCTCTCCCTCTTGCAACTCTCGAGAACGTACCTTTACTTATTCTTTCAATTCTCCATACACAGATTATTATTATAATTATTATTATTATTATTATTATTATACTACTACTACTACTACTACTACTACTTCTTCTTCTTTCTTCTCTTTTATGCCGCAACACACATCTTCAAATTGCTGCTAACATAATAGCCACCCCTTTAACACTTATTTCAATGAAATCATTCTTGATAGAATTTTTCCAAAATGTTTTCAAAGAAAAAGTGATCTAATACCTCAAAAAGGGGATCATTCCTTAACAAAATATTGCAGACCAATAGCTATTACAAATACAATTAGTAAAATATTTGAAGAAAAAGAATTTTTAAATCAGTTAACAGAATATTTTAGATCAAACAATATTCTCAGCGATTCTCACAATTTGGATTTAGAAAAAGGACGCTCAACTTCTGATGCACTCATTTGCATAACCGAAACTTTACAGAAATATAGAAAATAAAGATTCCGTCTGTTATTATTGCTAGACTTCACAAAAGCTATTGGCATGATTGATGATGAGATACTTTTAAGTAAAACGGGTATTGAGGGAACAATTTTGCAATGGTTTAAAAGCTACTCAAAGGAGAGATCTCAATATGTATAAACTAAGTGAAACAAATTCAATCACATTAAATATAACTGGTGTACCCAGGGTCGAATCCTGACCGTTTCTATTTGCTCTATAAACAATGATCTGTCAACCTCTCATGTCACATTTTTTTCAGTAATATATGGTGCTAATATGTTTTTCTTGATAAATGAAAAAATGCCGAGTCTCTATCTCGTCAAAGCAAGTAACACCTTAAAAATAATGAATGTATAGATGTTAATAAGCTATCTCAAAATTTAAATAAACATCTTATATTATTTTTAGCAACAAATTAATTGACTATTTAAATATAAAAACATAGGGCTGCAAATGCTAAAATAATGGGAATATAATAGATGAAAAAACTGACATTTAAAAGAACATGTTAACAACCTAGTTTGCAGACTGTCGAAATTCATGTATGTGCTAATAAAATTAAAAAAATATTGTACTTCCTTTCCATTCTTAGAAAAAATATTATCTATGAATTGATAATATTATTATTTTACTCACTACTGTCTTCCCTATCTACGGAACCAAAGTAACTCAGTAATCCATCCTGTAATTGTAATTCAAAAAGCGATTTATTAGCCTTATTAGCAATACAAGAGACTTTTACAACAAACCATAACACCCTGTTCAACAAAAAACTAAAGATATTGCAGTTTAACAGACTACTTAATATGTCACTCCTAAAAGAGATAGTAAAATTATCCATAACAATGCCCTGCGAACTTTTTTGCTACCACAGCAAATTTTCAACCTTCAAACCAAGCAAGGAGCGAGGCAAAATTGAATTAATTACAAAATACTTACATAAACGCACCCTTCTGTAGACTAACAAAAGCCACTCAATGCGTCAGCTACACAAGCAGCTAAACTTTACAACTCAATGCCACAAGACATTTAAAACTGAAAACTCTACTAAATATTTTGCTAAAAAAAATTAAAACTTACTATATAAATTAAATAATAATAAATAACAACAAGCGATTTAACTTTTGTAAAATATTATTATTATTATTATTATTTATTATTATTATTATTATTATTATTAATTATTATTATTATTTATTATTATTATTATAATAATAATAATAAATAATAATAATTTTGAATCTGAATGGCCTGAACCCAACGCAATAATTCAATTTTGTATTTGCGCTAAACTTTTATGATTTAAAATTCTTTAACATTTGCTTCAGTGAAAACATGTATTAATACAGCATCTTTCGCTATAAAGGAAAAAAACCAATTTAAATGAGATTTTTTTGAAAAAAAATTTTTTTTCGTTTCAGTAATAATCAAAAATGAAAAACATTTTTAATTTTACATGTTCTTTAATCGATTTTATGAAATTTTGGATATAGATAAGAGTTGTAATTCAGGCTTTTCAAGTTTTATGAAATCGGTTTTATTTACCCCCCCTTCTAAATAAAGAAGTTAATTAGAAGGAAATTGAAAAAAATAGGAGGTATCTCTTCATAGTTTCATATGCTCTTGAAGTTTCGCAAGAAATTCAAATTTTCATAAAAATTAAAAGGCTTCGGAAAACTTTTAAACTAAATGGATCTGCTTTCATTTTTACAACACACGCGAACTATTACAACAATACATGCAATCTGGTGGATTTATATAGCCCTCTAGCGTCACTTAAGATTTAAATTTATTAATGATTTAATGCCTGCTGATTCCAGTAATAATTCCTAAATTGGTGGGCAGTGAAAAATCAGTTTTTAGTGACACTTCTTCGTAAAATTTTAAACTAAATTGTAAAATACTTGGGTGTGATTAAGAAATATCACAGTATTTTTAATATTTAGATGCTTAATCATTTACAATTTCATACGTTTTATCACTTTTGGATCGAATCTTTAGTCAAAAAGTTAGATTGACAAAAGCCCATTATTTTACATAATAAATATTACTGACAACTGTCCTTTAAATGGCAATTTGAGCAAAAATATAACACATTATCAAAATTTTTCACATATAAAGTATTTCTAGAAATTCAACTCACAATTTTCATCAAACAATAAAAATTTTTTTTTTTTCCAAATTTTTAATATATATATATATATATATAATATATATATATAATAATATATATATATTATATATATATATATATATATATATAATATATATATATATTATATTATATATAATAATATATATATATATATATATAATATATAATATATATATAATATATATATAATATATATATATATTATATATCTATATATATATATATATATATAATATATATATTATATATAATTATATATATATATGGAGAGTACACGCGCATACTTGAAGTGTTGAAATTACCCTCCCCTCCATTTTCAATGGTGCATCCTTCTCTTTGCGTTTCTATCTTACACACTCATCCTCCAGGCAACATATTAACTTTTTGGCCACCATTTTAATCCACATAATTATACACATACTAAGTACACACCCCTCTTCAGATAGGCCCCTTCAGACATCCCTACTACTCGTATCCCTATGTGGTGGGGGAGAAAGAATTGCCACATCGTATGGTCTGCGTGTCGTAGAAGGCGACTAAGGGACGGTGGTAGTTGGGTTGGCTGCTACAACCATCTATTTCTTGCCAGGAATGCTAATGCAAGCTCGGAAGAAGGTCGTGATCGCCGATAAACGGCCTTCTATTCTTTCGGCGAAATTGTTGAATCGTATGGGTACATGGAATGTCAGAGGAATAAATGTTGAGGGAAGAGGAGAGAGGTGAATGGATGTATTAGGAAAGGGCAAATTTGATTTGCTCGCTGTGACTGAACAAAAGATGAAGGAAACGTGAAAATGAGTGGTGTGGTGTGGAAGAGGAATGAGAGGGGAGAGGAGTAGTTGGCAATTTTGATGAGCGACCTGTGGGACAGAGCTATGGTAGACTTTGTGTTTGTGAGTCCTAGAATTCTAAATGTTAAATTGAAAGTTTGAAAAGGTCAAGGTAATGTGTGGTTGTGACGTATGGTCCATCTGAGGGAAACGTTGAAGAGAGTACGATTTTTTGGAATAACCTGAATGATGTTTTGGATGTGGTGAGTAGGAGCTTCAGATTGATAGTGTTGGGGACCTGAATGGTTGGATAGGTGATCAAAAAAGGGATGGTAAAACAGGTAGTTTTGGGGTGGCGGGAGAAAACGAGAATGGTACAGGAAGGTGATTGATTTCTGTGAAGAGAGAGGTATGTGTGTAAGTAATACTTTCTTTAAACACAGAGTGTATCCATCAGTATACTAGAGTTGGTGTAGGTAGAAGATGGTATCGAAAGTGAAAAGTAGAATTGATTTTGTGTTGGTGAAGAAGGAGATGTTGAAGTATGTGTTGATGTTAAATCGTTTGAGGATTAGGAAAATGGGATTATCGGAATCAATTATGTTGTTTCTATGTAAAATTAAGTAGTGGGGGGCTTTGATGGAGAGTAAAGGTTGATACTGAAGAATTAGGTAAAACTACAGAGTGGAGAAGTTAGGTTGAACAAGACAATAAGGGTAAGTATTTAAGAACGCTCGCAAGTAAATCGGTTGAATTTGAACAAGTTGATACTGAACAAATCTGGGGCAAATGAAGGAAGCAATCGTTAGTAGTGCAAAGGAAGTAGTGGATGCGCTAAAGTAAGGAAGTAAGAATGTTAATAGTGAAAGGTGTGGATTGAAGAGGTGATGTAAGCGGTTAAAGGTAAAAGAGAAGTGTTGAATGTACTACAAGCAAATGATGAAGTCTCAAAAGAAAGAATGCTTGGAATTAATAAGGAGGAAAAAGAAATACAAAAAGGTGGATACGTAGGAGAAAAGAAGAGGTAATGAACAGTTTGGAAGGAGAATGAACTGGGGACTTACAAGGAATAGGAAGCTCTTCTGGAAAGGAAGCGCGAAAGGTTTAAGAATGAGAATAAGGGGAACCTGCTTTAGAATAATGAAAGTAGGGATGGTGCTTTTGTAACTGTGAATGGATGTGAGGGGAGTGTGGAAAGAACACTTCGAAAATCTCCCTAATATTAACAGTAATGAAGAGGTAATAGTGATGTGTGTGGGTTTGATGTGCAAGAAAAGGAATAGTATTTTGGGGATGAGGTTATTAGCAAGAAAGGAAATGGGTAGAGTGAGTAAGTTTGAAGAATGGTAAAATCTGCAGGTATGATGAAATTAACTGGTGAAATGATCAAGAGCGGAGGCGAGATGGTGATTGATTGGATTTGGAAGTTGTGTAATAAAGCGTTTATGGAGGGTATAGTTCCAAGGGAATTGGAGGAAGAGCAGGTAATAGTACCCTTAATATTAAGGTAAGGAGAAAAGGGGATTTGTAGAAATTATAGGGGAATAAGTTATTGAGTGTTGTAGGGAAGGTATAATGCTGGTATTTTTGGTCGAAAGAGTGCGGCGAGTGACTGAAGGACTGGATTGGTGAAGAACAAGGTGCAAGTTTAGGAGTGGTAAGGATGTGTGGATCAAATCTTTACATTGAAACAAATGAATGAGAAAATGAGGGAGAAGAAGAATAAATTATATTTTGGTTTTATGGATTTACAACAGGCGTATGATAGAGTTAATAGGGAAGCTTTATGGCAGGTATTAGTGATATATTGTGTTGGTGGTAGGCTTCTGAATGGGAATCAAAAAGTATGTATGACAATAGTGAAGCGTGTGTAAGAAATGGTGTCAATGGTGATAGTTTAGGATTAATAGCGGAGTTGTGTTATGTCTCCTTATGTCTCCTTGGTTTTCCAATTTGTATATGGATGGGGTTATGAAGAATTCGAGGTGGGGGGCAGGAAAATGGTGTTAGAATGATAAGAATTGATGATGAGTGGAGGGTGCCCTCCTATTATATGCGGATGATTTGGTTTCCTGTGGCGAATTTCTGAAGAGAGTTTGAGAAGGATTGGTAGAGAGATTTGGCAGGGTATGTAAAAGGAGGGGTGAAAGTAAAACGTAGATAAGATAAGGTTATGGTTGTGGTGAGGACAGTCCGCTTCAGTTGTGAAGTTATATTAGATAATGAGCAGCTGGAGCAAGTGTCTGAGTTGAAATATTAGGGTTAGTGTTGGATGAGAAGGGAACGGAATGATGCAGGTGTAGTAGAAAGTTTGAATGGCCAGGAGGTTGCTGGTGCATTAAATCGTTGGTGAATGTAAAGGGACTAAGTCTTGAGTGCGCTAGAGTCTTACATGAGGTATGTTGTTACCTGTGTTATTTGTATGGTAGTGAGACTTTAGTCTGGAATAAGAAGTAATAGATCCTAAAGTTCAATGTGTTCACGTGGACAATCTTTAGGGGCATGTAAGGTGTGAGAAGAATTAATAATAATGAGGATGAATGTATTAGAGAGTTGTTGTGGTGTGAAGAAAGGGGTAAATGAGAGATAAATGAAAGTATGTTTGAGATGTTTTTGGTCATGTGGAAAGGATGAAATGAATAGTCGGTTGGTTAAGCGATATATAGTGGTGAGGGTGTTGGACCGACGGCTGGGAGACGAAGAGAAAGTGGATTGAGTCGGTAACGAATGTCTGAAAGGAGAGAAATGTGAGTTTGGAGAGGCGAGAATAAAGGTGCATGATAGGAGAAATGGCCGTGGTTTTGTATGGGGGTATGGTTGTGGCCACCTGGGCCAAGGGTGAACCTTACATTGCGATTTACCATAGTAAGGGGTCCGTGCGGTCCATGAGCTCTAGGGTGGATTTTCTGTCTGTGACTAGTTCCTTTCGACTTTTGTCATTTCTTCTACTGCTTTTCTTTCCGATGTGAATGACACGCACCTTACCCCCAGTCTTGGGGCAAAGAGGAAGATAAAGAAAGAAACAGAAATATATATATATATAATATATAATATATATATATATATATATATCTATATATATTATATATATATATATATTATATATATATTATATATATATATATATATATATATAAGACTACCGCATTATATAATATATATATATAATATATATATATATTATATATATATATATATATATATATATATAATATATATATATACCGTATTATATATATAATATATAATCTATATATATATTATATATATATATATATATATATATATATATATATATATATATATATATATATATATATATATATATATATATATATATATATTTTGTATAGAATATATATTATTATATATATATATACGCGTATATATTATTGCTTTTTTTATTATTATTGATACAGACCATCATTGGCGATGCTGGTGAAGAAGAAAAAGTTTTCCAACGTGAAAAAGACTTTTAAGAAAGACTCAATACATCAAGTAGCACTTGAGGAAAGGACACAATAATAAATTGTCAAAACTTCTGTTGCAAATATTGTAATTTAAATTTTAAAAGCAATGATGAGTTGAATAGTCATCTGGTCTTGCATAATGAAAAGTTTAAATGTTCCCATTGTACTTATGAATGCAAGCATAAATCAACCTTGAAACGTCATCTGCTAATGCACAGTAATATTAAATTATTTAAATGTGCTGAGTGCAATTATGAATGTAACCAGAAACCACAATTAAAAATCCACATTCTTAATCATTCAAATGCAAAGCTATTTAAATGTTCTGAGTGTAGCTATGGATGTAATGATAAAAAATCTTTAAAATTACATAAGAAAATGAAGGAAAAGCTGATGAAGGAATATGAGAAGAGACTGAAACTAATATTGAAATCTGCCCAGCAGTTCATTATCCATCATCAAATATCAGTAAATTTCGGTACACATCGAATATTTCGAGAGAAATTGATATAATGGTCTCGGAGAAAAACCAGCACTCCGGTTCTTGTGCACTGGGTGATGTGGTGGGCATTCCGTTTTCCAGAAGGCGGATTGCTTCCCACCCTTTGCAGGGTTTTTGGATGTGCCTCTTCCGCGCATCTGCCTCTCCCCGGAATCCTTCTCTTTCGTCTCTCTGTGCTAGTCCCCCGAGCAATGAAAGTTCGATTCCCCGTACGTCAGTCAAACTGATTCGCTTACGCTGTTTGGCTGGTTTAAAACAGGACCAGTTCCAACGGGTCTGTGTCTCGGGCGAGGAATCTGAACAGCTCGGGGTGACCGGTACTGACGAACGGAATGAGAATTCGGGTGACGCGTGCATGGATGACGAGTTGTCCCTGCCTTGGAGGGAATCCATGTGGACTCCGCGGAAGATCTGGGGTGCCGTTCTGCGCACTTCGGCACATGTTCAGGGGTGCTGGGGGGTAAACAAAATCCCTCATCCTTAGGTCTGAGGTTTGGACCCGGATGAGGGATAAATACCTCCCTTCGAGGAGTGGGAAAAGAAAAAAAAAAAAAAAAATACAATAAAATACTTCTTTTTAAATGTTCTGAGTGTGCTTATGAGTGTAACGATAAAAAATCTTTAAAAATTCCATATGCGCAAGCATCAAAAGGTAAAATTATTTAATTGTTCTGACTGTAGCTATGATGTAATAACAAAGGAGTTTTAAAATCACATGCCTAAATCATGAAATATTAAAATTATTTAAATGTGGCTGAGTGCAATTATGAATGTAACCAGAAAGCCCAATTAAAAGTCCACATGCTTAATAAACATGCAAATATAAAATTATTTAAATGTTCAGAGTGCAACTATGAATGTAATTTAAAAATGTCTTTAAAATCACATATGCGCAAGCATGAAAAGGTAAAATTATTTAAATGTTCTGAGTGCAGCTATGAATGCAATCAAAAAGGAAGTTTAAAAATTCACATGCTAAATCATGCAAATATAAAATTATTTAAATGTTGTGAGTGCAACTTTGAAACTAATGCGAAACGCGACTTGAAAAGGCACATGCTTATACACGGGAAAGTAAAATTATTTAAATGTTCTGAATGCAACTATGAATGTAATCAGAAATACAACTTGAAAATACACATGCTTATACATGGAGAAATAAAATTATTTAAATGTGCTGACTGCAATTATGAAAGTAACCGGACACGAGAGTTAAAACTCCACATGCTTAAGCATGCAAATATAAAATTATTTAAATGTTCAGAGTGCAACTATGGATGTAATGATAGAAGAAATTTAAAATAACATATGCGTAAGCATCAAAAGGTAAAATTATTTAAATGTTCTGACTGTAGCTATGAATGTAATGACAAAGGGAGTTTAAAAATCCACATGCTTAATCATGCAAATATAAAATTATTTAAATGTTCTGAATGCGGATATGAAAGCAATCAAAAAGGACACCTTAATGTACACATGCGTACACATGGAAATATGAAATTAATTTAAAATGTTCTGAATGTAACTATGAAAGTAATTACAGAAAATGCAATTAAAAAGACACATGCTTAATACGCATGTAAATATGTAGTTACGGGTTACAATGTTACGAGTTTGTTGAAAATTGAAAAAATCTATTAAAAACTTCATAATATATATAGTTTTATTTTAATTTTTTATTTCTATTGAAGTTAAATCACTTAAATAAAAAAATCGAGTAAAAAAATCAGTTGATTTTTTTCATTTGATTATTTTATTATAAATCAATTATCAGAAAGTTTCTAACAAAAGAGAAATTACATTAAATGAATACAATAAAATATGGAAGAAAATATGTCAGATTAACAAATATGATTTGATTAAGTAAAAAGGATATGAGTATTATATATAATACTTTATTTATAATTTTTTTCTTTTAATTTAATTAGTCTGAATCGTAATCACTTAATGATTATGAATTTTTCTCATCATCTGAATCGTAATCATTTTCAAATATTCATTCATTCTATCGATTCATGAGCTATCTCTATCCATGTTTCTAGAAAAGTTATGTTGGGAATAAATTTATTTAAAAGATCTAATTCTTGGATATCTTTACTAGTAAAAGTTTCTAAATTCATAAGTTTTTTAATTCTTTGAATGTTTACCTCATTAAGTTTTGAGAGATTTTTAATAATGCTCATTTATTATAGGCTATTTTATTATAAATCAATTTTCAATTTTCTTTTATCAAACCACTTTTCAACTTCATTCTTTTAAAAAAGTTTATGAAAAATTAATTTGCTGATAATCTCCACCAATATATTGCATTTTAATATCGCTTCCATTGAAAAATTTAATTCGCTCATCATTAAAGAGATTCACATATCTTCTTGGAAGAAATACATTAGTTGCTTCATCCTCTTCTACACATAGAATTACAAACATTGCGAGACCATATTTTGTATTTATTTTTCTAGGTTCAACAACCTTCTAAATCAGATAGTTTTGTAGTCTGCACGTAATCAGTTCAATAGTTCAAACTTTTTAATAGCTCCGATTTGTTTTCCATCTATTTATTATAGTGAAAAAACGTTTTTTTTTAAAGGTATTATCTCCATATTTTCTTTTTATTTCAGCATGAGTATTTTCAGAAGTATGTACCACATTTCCAAAGTCATGGCTTATAATAATTTATTATCAATATTTTCTTCAAAGCTTTGCATCACTTTTCTAGAGTCATTATTTACAGAAATATGTTCATACATATTTTTATCATCATTATATTCACTTTCATTAAACTCAATTTCCTCATCCTCAATAGGTTCATCTCCCAACATGTCATTTTCGAAAAGGTCATTCAGATTTCCTAAATCATATTTTAGAAACATCTGAATAGTATGCATAGGTTTTTCAGAAACATTTGAATAGTATGCATAGGTTTTTCATTGGTTTTATCACTTGCAGCTTGAAAATTTATGATATCTCCTTCGTTAAGATGAATGTCATTTATTCTATTAATGGCAGAGTTTGCATCACTATATTTACTTATATCTAAATCTCTAAATTCATCTCCGTTGATAAATAGCTTCACCGAAATATATTGATCATCATCTAGAGATGTTAATGTAATTGTATCTATAAATCCTTCATATGGCATAACATAACCAGTTTTCTTCGAAGATGGTCCTTTCATTCCTAATACGAACGGAAACTTTCCCGATTCTAATTTTGAATTAGTTTGAAATAGTTTCCTACGCGCTCTTATTAGTATCTAACAATGAAATCTATTTATTAATCGTTTTAAAGCGTTCTCAAAATCTTTTTATCAAAACTTTAGCATGCAAATCAAACGGTTGAGCTTTTACTATTTCAACAAAATTTTTAATATGATCATCTTCAGATTCTAATTCAGTTATTGATTTATTCATATTTCCTGTTATACGTCTTAACATTTCATCAGCTTTACTTCTTATTTCTGTTGCTAAATTATCTATATAAAATTTTGTAGTAGCATCGTTTTTTTTTCTCGAGGAAAAGCTACATTTGCTAGCCTTTTATTTTCAATATGAAAATTACCTTCTTCTTCTAAAGATTAAAATCCAATTCCTGACAGTCCTTGATTCTGTCGAAATCCTCGAGTTCTATGTTCTTTTTCAGGACCACTATCAAAGATGTTAACACTCATTTATTATAGAAATTAGGTATATAATTTTGTGGACATTTGTCATAAGTTACGATAATATCTCCTATCACATATAATGTGTTATTGATTATTATTATATGTAATATAAAGATTTTTGTGTTATTTATTTATTTTTTTTTATTTGTTGTTATTATTATTATCCAAAAACCCGTGCTTGCCAATTAATAAAACTGTCATAAAATTATTATTGAATACATTCGTATTCGATATATATATGTCCACGAAATTAGTGCAAAAACTAGATTTAAGCTGAGTTTCTTATCTATTAGAGTTACGTAGCACATAAATGCTAAAATAGAATAATATAATAAGCTTTAGTCTCTTAGTTATAATAAGGTAATTATTAGAGTAAAAGTAATGGATAAAAGTGGTCCGATATTTTAGCATTAAATTTTAAATTTGTTATTATAATAAATATATATAAATGATCATATAATTATTTATTTTATTATATTATTTAACTATTTTGTTATTTAAATAACTAGGTTTAGGTTAGCCATTTTATTTTAGCATATCTAGACCTCTCGTTCAGATGTAGGATTAGATATTATGGGGATTTAGTTTTTCAACATTGTCTGCCACCATCAACAGTATAGTTAAGTTACTAAATTTTGTGTCAGAGTGCTGGAGTAGTCGTTACAGGAAGCATATTGAACTTGTAAGAGCACACAGGAGAGTAATTTTAAGATAGTATTATATACGCTTTTATATAATATTTAGGAGCTAAGTTTCTAGACTCAATTTACGTCTATATACTCAGTATCAGAGCACTGATTTTGATATGAGTTTTATATTCTTAGAGATCCTTTACCACTTTAGGTTCTACCTAATATATAATTCCAATCTACTTATATACAGAAATACATCAGGTATCGTACTAAGAATCACAAATCATTGATTCAGTACTCTGGTAAGATATTTATGAACCCTGAATATGATCATTTGTTAAATGAATTAACGATCACACATAGTATATGATTACTGGTAAATAACCGTAACAGGCTATTGAAGTAAGATTGCAATGGTGTCCTGGTGAGTTAAGGAACTGATTTCATCTAGTGTTGAAGAATCATATATCTGTATCTATAACATCTATGTATTAAGATACTTAGGTGCACAGGCTATAATTACGGGTTTCTCAAATGAGCGCAAAGAGATCGAGATATGAGGTTCTAATGACTCATCTCACCATGTAATAGGTCATGCACTCTGATCTACAAGTATTTAATTATATATCGTAGAAACAACGCCAAACCCACGAATGTGAAAGCAAGAAGTTCGGAAAATTATATAACTGACACAACCAATTTTCTAACACTCTATTGACAATAATGTAATTTTGTCTAGAAACACATCATGAACATACATTTTTCTCTTAAAAGATTAATATTAACTTTTTTCTCCTTTTATAAGTTTATTCGTTTCCAACTTTAAACACTAACGAATGACTTTTTAACATATAGGATTTAGGTAATGGCACTTGAACAGAGATTTAGTGGTAATTTAGAACGATTATATAGAGTATACACACTCTACACATTACGGTATATTATAAATGATGTCGTGAATCATATTTTGTAGTTGTTATTCAAAAGATATATATACATAATATCGCATCTTTTAATATATTTCATCTATGGCATTTGGTGACTGACATGCCTCATGGAGCATTGTCTCCACAATTATATATGCGCGATTAAAATTACGTGATATCCTATTTGATTTAATATATCATATTCTTTTTAAAACTATATTAACAGGCATATTCCAATTTCGGCCTTATTTAGACTAATTTCAATATACCATCTGTGTTTCACTAATAGAGCATTTTCAATCATTCCATACATTTTTATTTAGCATCACAATCTTTCCATTATTTAACTTATTATTAATTTTTCTCTATAATGGTTGAGGATGGATCCGGGTGCAATATTAAGAAGAGTAGTGCGAGAGAGACTGGCCGTGATCATGATTATTGCTCATCACTTGCATTTCTTACAATGCATCGTTTAACGTGACTATAAGGAGCTGATATTCTACGTATAGGAATTGCACACAATCAAAATTGAAGCACAACTATGTGCTTGTCACTGTGCTTATAGCTTTTATCTAATAAGTGCTTTGGGAATGGACTTCTCCTCTGCAAAAATAAAGCTGTAGGAAAAACCCACACATATGGAATTTTGCCTCTGTTGGCGAGAGATGAAAATGAATGAATTATCGTTACTAGATTTTAGTGCTAAAATATAAAATGTATTATGTCCACGATTACAATCTCAAGTAACAAAACTATTAGATTCTAGACATACGATACATCTACTCGACCTGAGCTAACGCCGAAAACTCAATTCATTAAACGTATGCTAAATTAGTTTTGGGAGTGATGCTGGAGATTCATAATTTGGAGAAAGAATAAAAGTTTCAAGCCTAAATGTGACTTTATATATATATTATATATCGATAATCTTGTTATAAATAAAGCAAATTTTATAGTTTTATATGAAAATGATTGGGTATGATTTAACACATATCTTGAGGTTATTAATTAATTAATAATTGAAAAATTGTTTCCACTTGGGATAAATAATTCTAGTAGGTTATCGTTCAACTAAATACATGTGTAGAATAAGAGCCTTTCTATACTTATTCTATATAATTTATTTTTATATTTAAAGAGATGACAGACAGCCAAAAGAATCAATGCATTTTGAAATTATTGGCTTGTTATAATAATTACAAAGTTCCTTACTATTATGCTCCAATTGTTCCATATATGATTAGTTAAAGTTTAACCCTTATAAAGTCTAAGTCGGTGAAAATATTGCCAAATAATATTGATTATTATGGACTAGGTGTGTAATATATAAGAGAATGAATTTGCGATCTGCTTATTTCAGGAATGTGCTATAGTGGGAGTTTTGAATGCTCGAACAAATTATAGTCTAACTTCTCCATCAATTCTTTTATCCTTGAATCGGTTTCCTTTGAGCATTTCGTTTGCGTGTCCTCGACGATCTAGGTCGGTTGGATTGGAGTTTTTGATTTTTTTTTTAAAATTCATAGGCGGAGTGTCCCAATTAAAAGATTGTCTTTCAGCATGAGAAGCTGCTTCGATTGTGGTACTATACATAGCATCTGAGTGTGCCTGAGATGAGATTAATCTAATGCTGTTTGTTAAGTGTAGAAGGTGTTTATTGATATGGAATAGAAGGCCAGTTTTTTTGATGCAAGAACCACTTGACATATAACGCATCCTCTCTTCAGATGCTCGGAGTAAAAAGATACACACAACTTTCACAATTACAGTCCATGTATTGTGTGATTTTGGGTACGAGGAAGGTCATTTGATAAACACTAATAGAAACTTGCATGATTTTACATGTTACTATCTATGTATCGCAACTTAATTTTACCACATTTTAACCAACTTTCAATAGGCATAAGGGCTTACTTTGTCTTTCGGTTTGATCGTCAAATGTCAGTTGCTGTGGTCTACTGATGATGTGCTGTATCGAGATGCTAGCGCAAGATCCAAGTGTCAGAAGGGTTGGTTGATCACTCCAGCACGAACACGCTCTAGATGATCGTCTGCTACTCGTGAAAGTTATTTGACCTTGAATGATGTCTTGAACTCTTAATGCAATTGAATAATGTTGTCCAGTTAAAGTTTTTCAAAGAACGATCGTTAACAAATGTCATAAACGTTGATTAACTTGTTCTAAGCTGATTTTTTTTTCTTGCCGTCTTTCTCATTTCTTCTCAATATTGATTTCACAAAGTCTCTATCGTCGTTATCATTTGTAGCATCGCTAGATTGGACCGTAAATCTAGCCTTGGTAAAAAGAGAGATTTGTGGCCTAGAAGTATCTGCTTGCACTGCGTCAGCAGAAATCGAATTAAAAAATAGAAACTCCTCACCAAAGTGAGCTTGATGAAGGATGTTTGGGTTCTTCAGAGCATTCATGTTCTCCTGTTTCTAGATCTAAATTTTGGCTATTATTCTCCTTTGAACAGCCGAATTCATTACAGTTGAGAACAAACCAAAATTTTAATTAAAAGATTTTTTTTTTTTTTTATTAAATTAGGTTTTCACAGCTGATACAATAAGTATATAAACTGAAAAGATTTATGGCTTATAAATATATCATAATTGTATTTTTAATATATAAGATATATAATATATATATATAGTATTATATTATATTGTATTTATATATATTAATATATATATATTAATATTTTATTAATATTAATATATATATATATAATATATATTATAATATATATATATATATATTATAATATATATATATTTGAGCGTTCCAATAATGCTAACAAATTCTCAGAATAGTTTTATTTATAAAACTATTTTCGCCGCCCACGAAAGGAAAAAGGCTACATTGTTTTATTGTAAAAAATTTTTGGGGGCCACCCGAAGCTTACCACCAACGAAATATATATATTAATATATATATATATATTATATTAATATATAATATATAATAGTATATATATATATATATAAATTATATATAGTATTCAATATATATATTATATATATATATATATATATAATTAATATATATATATTATATATATATAATAGATATATATATAGGTATATATATAGATATATATATATGAGAGGGAGAGTGAACGCATACTCGATAGCGATGTAAGAATTACCTCCCATTTTTAATGTTGCGTCTTTCTCTTTTGCGTTCAATTGATTCTTCATAACTCATGCCTACATCTATTATGTTATGATTTCTTAAAAACATTTATCCACATAATATACATATGATTAAGTACCAGCCACTTAATAGATTAACTTACATTGATCAGACAATCTCTACTACTCATATCCCTAGTGTGCGGGAGGAGAAAGATTTTCCCACTAACGTTATGTCCTGCAGTGGTCTGTTAGAAGTCGACATAAGGGGCGGTGGTAAAGTTATGGGTTTGCGCTGCCCAGACCACCTAATTCTTGCTAGGTAAATGCTGATTGCTCATGCCTTGGAGAATGGTCGTTGTAATCGCGTAAAACGGACCGTTCTAATTTTCAGGCTGTAATATTGTATTGAATTCGAGTAGAGAGTATAAATACATGGATGTCAGAGGAATAAAATGTTGAGCGAGAAGATGGAGAGAGAGGTGATGGATGTATTACGAAAGGGCAAATTTGATTTGCTCCGCGTGTGACTGTGAAACATAAGATGAAAAGGAAAAGGCTGAAAATTGAGTGGTGTGGTGTGAATAAATGTGTGCGTGCGTGTGTGTGAAAGAAGAAGAGAGAGGGAGAGAGGAGTTGCAATTTCTGATGAGTGTCCTGTGGTACAAAGGGCTATGGTAGACTTTGATTGTGTGAGTCCCTAGAATTCTAATGGTTTATAGTTTAAATTAAGTTTGAAAGTCAAGGTATGTGTTTGGTTGTGACGTAGTCCATACTGTAGGGAAAACGTTGAATGAGAAGTACGTAATTTTGGATATATGCTGAATGTATGTACTGTGATAAGAGGTGAGTAGGGCTAATCAAGTATTTGAGTGTGAGAGAGATAGTTAGGTATGTAGTTGTAAAGGATCGTCTATGAATGGTTGGATAGGTTGGAAAGGGATGGTTTGGTATAACAGGTTACTTTTGGGTGGCGGGAGAAAATGAGAATTGGTGATAGGAATTGGGCTGATTTTGATTTCAGTGAAGAGAGACGGTATGTGATGTAATTTGTAATACTTTCTGTAAACACAGAGATATCCCATGAAGTAATACTAGACGTTGGTGTAGGTAGGAAGGATGGTAGTCGAAGTGAAAGTAAATGATTGATTTTGTGTTTTGGTGAAGAAGGAGATGTTTGAAGTATGTGTTGGATGATTTAAATCAGTGAGGGGTTTAGGTAATGGGATTGATCGGGATCATTATGTTTGTTCTAATTGTAAATTAGTTAGTGGGGCTTGGATGGAGTAGGAAGGTGAGACTAAAGGAAGTAGGGAGAATTTAGAGTGAGAATTAAGTGAGCAAGGACAATAAGGGATATTTAAGAGCAGGTGCTGCCGTTCTCAGTGTATTTTATCTTGAGCTTTAGAGTGTGAAGTTCATTTCAGGTGAGGATGACGGACCTATCACTATATATGTGCATCAGTTGAAGTGTGATAGCAATTATTAGTAGTTGCAAAGGAAGTTGTGTGAGTGTGCTAATAGTAGGAAGTAGAATTATACATGAGGCTAGGATTAGGTAAGGTGAAGATGAAGAGGTGATGTAAAGCGGTTTAAAGGTAAAAAAGAAGCGTGGTTTGAATGTAACTAAAAAGCAAATGATGAAGTTTCAAAAGAAAGATGCTTGGATATTTATTATAGAGGAGGAAAAAAGAAATCCGCATCAAGGGTTACAGTGAGCTAGTAGGTGTATACGAGGAAGAAAACAGAGTAAATTGAAAGTTTTGGAAGGAGGAATGAAATGGGACAGATACAAGGGAATAGGTAAGTCTCTTTCTGGAAGGAAGCGCGAAAGGTTTAAGAATGAGAATAAGGGGATATTTGCTCTTAGAATAATGAATAGGGATGGTGGCGCCTTTTGTATGGATGTAAAAATATGGATGTGAGTGGGAGTGTGGCTATATAGAACTACTTGCGAGAAATCTGCACAATCTATTAATCAGTAATGATGAGGTGTTTAGTGAATGTTTGTGGCTGTTGCCTAGCAAAGAAGGAATTAGTATTTTGGGGATGAGGTTATTAGCTCACATATGTGAGGCAGGTTTAATTTGGTAGGGTAAGGAAAAAGCTTGAAGAATGGTAAATTTGCAAGGTAATAGATGAAATTACTAGTGAAACTGATCAAGACGGAGGCGAGATGGTGATCTCATGATTGGATTTGGTATAGTTTGTGTTAATTAAAGCGTTTAATGGTGAGAGGTATAGTTCTCAAGGGATTGCAGGATGAGCGGTAATTGAGTAACCGCTTTATATAAGGGGTATCAAGGGAGAAAGAAGGGGAATCTGTCAGAAAATTATAGGGCATGGAGGATTATATGATATTATAATTGAGTGTCGTAGGGAAAGTTGTATAAATTGCTGTATTTTGGTCGAGCAAATGTTAGTGCGTCAGTGACTGAGGACTGATTTGGTGTAAGAACAAGGTGTCAGTTTAGGAGTATAGGTAGAGGATGTGTTAGGTCAAATCTTACAATTTGAATAACAAAATAGAATTGAGAAATATGAATGAGAGTAAGAAGAGATAAGATTAATATTTAGTATGGTTTTAATTGGATTCAACAGGGGTATGGAATAGAGTTAATAGGTGAAGCTTTATTGGAGGTATTAAGTGATATTTTTGTTAGGTAGGTTAGAATACAATTTCTGAATGATAAATGCAAAGTATGTATGATCTGTAGTGAAGCAATGTGATAGAATGATAATAAACTGGTGGTTAAGTGGTGATATTAGGTATTTTTAAGGATCTAAATTAATGGGAAGTGAGACAGGGGTTTGTGTTATTTGTCTCCTTGGTTATTCCAATTTGTATATGGATATGGGGTTATGAAAGAATTTCGAGGTGGGGATTGCAGGAAATGGTGTTAGAGTTAATGATGAAGAGTGAATGGAGATATGGAGGGTTGCCCTACCAGAATATTATAAATGCCGATCGATATTGGTTCTGTGTGAGGAGAATCGAAGAGAGTTTTGAAAGAGTATTTGGTAGAGAGATTGGCAGGGTATATTGTAAAAAGGAGGGGTTTTGAGAAAGTAAATTACGTAGAATAAGAATAAGGTTATAGGATTTTGTGAGTGAGGACAGTCCTCAGTGTGAAAGTTATGTTAAGATGATGACAAGCTGGAGCAAGTGTCTGAGATTAAATATTTAGGGTATGTGTTAGATGAGAAGGGAACGGATTAATGCAGAGTGTTAGTGAGATAAAGATTGTGAATGAGAGCAGGAAGTGCTTGGTGACTAGAATTTTAAATCGTTGGTGAATGTAAAGAGAGACTATAGTCTTGAGTGCGCGTAGCTTACATTTGAGGGTATAAGTTGTTATCTGTGTTATATGTATAGTACGTGAGACTATGGTCTGGAATAAAAGAAATATAGATCTTTAAAGTTCAATATTGTGTTCAGATTATTGGAATCAATTTATTTTGCAAATTAAGTACATGGAAGATAAATTAAATTAAATATGAGGAATGAGCGTATTAAATGAGATTGTGTGGGTGGAAAAAGGTTGAAATGATGAGAATAATTTTTAAATTATGTGTTGAAATGGTATTTGGTTTCACATTTAATTGTGAAAGGATGAATGAATAGTGTTCGGTTGGTTATACGATGGTATAGTGGAGAGAGTTGTTGGGAACGTGACCCTTGGTAATCTGTTGAGACTGAAGAGAAAAAGTTGAATTGAAGTTTAAAAAATAAAGTGTCTGAAGGAGAGGAATTTGAGTTTTAGTGCAGAGATGCGAGAATATATAAAGTGCATGATAGGTAAATAGTGAATAGGCGGTGGGTTTTGAATTTGGGGGCATTGTTGTGGCACCATCTGGCCAAAAGGATGAACTTTACATTGACGATTATACCTTATAGTGTAGGGTACCGTTTTCGCGGTCACATGGAATTCTTTAAGTGGTGGTATTTTCTCTGTCTGATGACGAGCTTTTCACTGATATTTAATTGTATCATGGAGGGGCGTTAAGGCTGGGCTTTCTTTTCGACATTTGTCATAATCTCCTCTTCTACATGCTTTTCTTTTTCGATTGCTTTAAGATTGTAGCTGCTCCTTAACTCAGATTATTTTTAAACGTCCAATCTTGGGAATATATAAGGTATATTTGAGTGAAGCATAGAAAGTAATATATTTATTTATATAATTACTTATTTTAATTATTAATTATATTAATTATTTAATTTATATAATACTATGTATTATTAGTTTATAGTAAATTTATAATTATATTATTTATAATTTTAAATAATTTAATTACCTATATTTATTTTATTTATATTATATATATATATATTAATTGTATAATTATAATTATAATAGTATAATTGTTTATTAATCTTATATATATATATATATAATTTATATATATATATATGATATATTATATTTATATAAATTTATAAAATATATATATATATAATATATTATATATCTAAATATTATATAATTATATATATATTAATAATAGTATTATATAATATATTTTATATTTATATTTATATAATATATTATATATATTATTTTTATTTAATTATATTATATATATATTTATATTTATAATACTTATATTATTTTTATCATATTTAATTTTACTATATTAATATAATATTAATTAATAATTATTATATATTATTATATAGTATTATAATAATAAAAACAATGTTTTTAAATGACATTTTCATTTAATAACCTTTTTCATGAACATAATGATTGTAAATAAAATTTGCTGGTCCCTCCAAGAATTTCGGAGGGTGCAGCCCCTCACACCCCTATCTAACCTTGCGTACGCCTCTATGGGTGGAGAGATATGAATGATAAAATATCTCTGGGACCTTGATCTATCCCGGACAACTCTTTATGCGTGCAAATAGGTTGAAATTTATTGTTATCTATAGTTTTACAACTGAATTTTTTTCATGTCAGGATGTGTTCCTCTTGTTATATATATTTTTATTTATCTGTACTAAATCTAATTTAGATCTTGATGATTCTCTTCATTGTTAGGCGTGGTGGGTCCTATTGTACTATTTTGACTCATTTGCTATAAATAAGGTTAAAATGATGAAAATTATTTAAGTCAGTAAAAAAAAATTGTGGAAGATAATTGCACCCTTACCCTTTAACGTACCCTTGCTGTAGTGGTTGGGGTGAGAAGACCTCGTGTAATTCATTTGGTTGTGAATCATTGTTTTTTAAATTAATTGTTTCATGATGTTTCATTTGTAAATAAATTAACCTTTACAGACTGACTGAAGTAGGTGGGGGCGAATTGATTGCTAGTAATTGATATCTCTGACATTTAAGTAATCATAGCCATACTTATAATCGCCTTTTGATTCACAATTTGGTATACATTTTGATAGTTGCAAGTATTCATATCCTTAATTCTTTCCCTTATATATCTATATATATATATATTATTATTATTAATATATGATATATGTAAATATCTATATATGAGGCTATTATATAATATAATATTATATATATCTTTAAAAATTATATATATTATATATTCACTATATATAATAAATAATGATTTATATAGACTTTATATATATTATCATATAATGGTGATTTACAGTATAGGTATAATATACCAATGTATATATATAGTATATATAATATATGGTTATATATAATAATATATATATATACTATTTATATATATATACACAT
>JABUQX010087669.1:55000-84143 GCA_015478945.1 Trachelipus rathkii
ATACAGATTTCAACTCTGGCTCCTGCTCCGGAGCCTCAGGCTCATCTCAGGCTCTGATTCTTCCAAAGCCTCCGAATCCTTCTCTGAAGCATGTTAACTATTTATTTTCTACCTGGGTATTGCCAAATACAAGTTTAAGGCTCATTTCCCAAATTTGGATGGGCATAGCGGCAAGAAAATTTCAGGCTCCGATGCCATTCTAGCCATTAATACTGACGGTCACGTTTGAAGACTTCAATATGAATGTGATATCCCCTATTCAAATAGAGAGTATCCAACTAAACTTTATATTAGTATATATATATATATATATATAATATATTATATTAATATATATATATAATAAGATATAGATATATATAGCTAGATAATGATAAGTATATGTCATATATTATAGTAATTAGATAGAGATACTAGTACTTGATATATATATTATATATATATATATATATAGTATAGTTCTAATCATTTTTACAATTTATCCAGTTTTTACGAATTTATCGGAAAGTAGATATAATTTGGATGAGTTTTAAAACTTCGATTTACAGCATTTTTCTTTATTTGACAACCGTTTGACATTTGGTCTCAATATGAACTGCTGATTCTGAATGGCTTTATCTGAAAAAAAAAAACTACCCATTAGATTAAGCCTCTATACTAGGTTAAAGCAGGTTTGAGAATGAGAAAATGAGACAATGAAAGTTGTAAGAGAATGAGAGCGCAGCGTTTTACTCATTGAGCAACATGTCACTATATATATGATATATATATAATATATAAATAATGTAACAAAAATATATAATATATATATATATTATAAGTATATATATTAAATAAAAGCTAAATTATATAATATTATTATAGTTTATTATTTCAGATAAGATTAAAATAATTATGATAAAAATCTATATGTTACAATATTATATATTATTTAAAGGAATCTACTTATTCGCTTGTTTGGAAAAATGATTATTTACTAATTGCTTGAATATATCTTATAGTATAAATTAATATAGTATAAATACCAGTATATATTAATATTATATATAATACTATATATATATATAATAATATAAATATATATATATATATAATATATATTAGATATATATATTAATTATACAATAGTAATATTTTTATATGTATAGATAGTATATATATTTATATAGATAATATCTAATATACTATATTATAGGCTATATCAGTGGCGGCTTTTGGGGTTTAGGCAGATGATAATGGGAAGAACGGTGGTCGATTTAATCAGGAAACTTTAACAACTATGCCTATAAGTTATAGCCAAAAGAATATTTAAAAAGAGCTCAGAGAGCATTATATTTATTATATATTTAGCATATATTATAACTAAGTAATGTAGTAGTTATATATATATATATACATATATATATATATATATATATATATATATATATATATTTATATATAAAAGAGATATTTCGTTCGTAAGGCTCACTTTAAGATGCCGTCATCCCATATGTCTATTTACACCTCCTATTGTTAGAAGATAGCAGATCGGTGGAATTAGTTAACTTCTTCTATCACAAAACACACACAACCAAACACGTATTCTCTGAGCACTGCACGCAAACTGTGGATGTGCCTGGACGATGTCAATTAGATTTTTAGGTTTAGCAGTTCATTTTTTTTAAATAATCCCCATTAAATTGCATTATAGATGAAAGTAATATAATAATAAATTTAATATGTATATATATGAATAAATATACATTATAATAATTACTAAATTAATTTAATTTACTATGCCTGTGAACTCTTGATTCATCTTCTTCATAACCAAGCTTTCCCTATACCGAATCTTTAATCCGGAAATCAACTTAAAAATATTGACTCAAAACCAGAGTCTAAGAAAACCGCGTGAGTGCTTCGACTTTCCTCTGCGCTAATTGTAGTCATGCGCCTCTTGCATAACCAGCATTACAGCTCAAGATTTTCTTATAAAATTTAAGATATATTAATATGTAGTAGTATTTCTTGTGTTATTTTCTTAAACGTTTTATAACTCGATTTTCAGAATTAATTAACCGCAATTTATTAAAGAATTTGAGCTGATGTGGAATTTGAACTAAGGTCTCTGATTGAACAAATATCTGAGCATTGTATTGCAATCGTATTCGATTCACAGATTTCATTTAAATACGACTAAATTCTTTTTTGATTTATGAGTTTTACTGATTCAAAATGTTAAGAAATTAGTGGTATACTTTCCTTGTCGTGATAAAAGTTTTAATAATGTAAACTATTTTCAAAATATTAAACTAATTCAAACTATTTCCAATGAAAGCAAAATGTAAACTATTTTCTGAAATATTAAACGAGTCCAAAATATTTCCAATGAAAGCAAAATGTAAACCATTTCCAAAATATTAAACTAATTCAAACTATTTCCAATGAAAGCAAAATGTAAACTATTTCTGAAACATTAAACGAATTCAAAATATTTCCACCAAAAACAAAATGTAAACTATTTCTGAAATATTAAACTACTTAAAAATATCTCCACTGAAAGTTAAATTCAAATTACCTAAACGATTCTTCAAAGCGGTAGCCTCTATTCAAAGTTTCCAAAGAAATCCGAATTCACAACTAGGCTTTCAAAAGTTTTTTAAATATCTCTAAGTCCACGACCATCTGGTTAACCTCAATTAAAATTACATAAAAATTTCTGATAAAATTCCAAGTCAAAACAAAAGATCACTCGGCAAAACCATCGATTGATAACCCTTAAAGTTGAATTATATTTATTTAGCAATAGTCAAAATATTAACAAAACCAGTCACGAATCCAGGCAATTAATCCTACTCCACTTCAATGCTCTTAATTACTGACTTCGAAATCACAATATAGCCTTAATTCAATCGATCTAGGCAAGTATCGATTCACAATTAAAATATCGATTTAAATTCTCCCAACAAGGCAAACTATCGACCTATAAATTATAATATAGATTTAAGTTCACTCCAACAAGTCAAATATCGATCCAGAAATTCTAATATCGTTTCAAGTTCACTAAGACGAGTCAAATATTGATCCAAAATTTATAATATCGATTCAAAAATACAATATCGAAGTAAACTCCAGTAACTATATCAAATATCGTTGCAAAAACTCACAATATCGTTATAAATTTAAGTAACTATATCAAAGATCGATTAAAAGTATCAAATATCGATGCAAAAAGTTATAATATCGATCTAAATTCAAGGAATTATATTAAATATCGATCACAAATATAAAATATCGTTGCAAAAAGTTACAATATCGATATAAATTTAAGTAACTTTATCAAAGATCGATTAAAAGTATCAAATATCGATGCAAAAAGTTATAATATCGATCTAAATTCAAGGAATTATATTAAATATTGATCACATATCAAATATCGTTGCAAAAAGTTACAATATTGATATAAATTTAAGTAACTTTATCAAAGATCGATTATAAGTATCAAATATCGATGCAAAAAGTTACAATATCGATATAAATTCAAGTAACTATATTGAAGATCGATCACAAGTATCAAATATCGATGCAAAAATTTACAATAGCAACTATGTTGAAGATCGATTACAAATATCAAATATCGCTGCAAAATGTTACAATATCGATATAAATTCAAGTAACTATGTTGAAGATCGATAACAAATATCAAATATCGCTGCAAAATGTTACAATATCGATATAAATTCAAGTAACTATATTGAAGATCGATCACAAATATCAAATATCGTTGCAAAAAAGTTACAATATCGATGTAAATTAAAGTAATTCTATTAAGGATCGATCACAAATTATATCGATGTTAATGCACTCAATCAGGTTAAGCCTCGATCCAAAAATGATAATATCGGTACTAGCTCACTTAAATAAGTCTAATATCTATAATAGTTTACTCAAACATCCAACTGTCATCGATCTCTGAAAATCCTGGACCGACTATCTACATCAAATGATTAAATAAATCTAAAAAACTTCCTCAAAAATATTGCTAAAGCAAGCCACTTCGAAACAAATTCAAAAATATTTTAAAATGTCACTCAAATATTAGGCCCAACTTAAGGCAATTTGCTCTATTTTAATATAAACTAATAATAAAATATACTAATCTCGAATTCCAATGTTCAACTTCGTATATTTACATCAAACTGTCAACTGTCAACTTCCTGGGTAGTCCTTATAATATATAGTCAAAATCGGTCTTATGTTTCAAAACAATAATTTCTCTTTAAAAATCTTTCTAAGTTAATAATATTCACGTATAAAAACTATCTATCAAATTTACAAATTATAATAACTTTCCAAATATTTTACACAAGTAAGAGTTTAGACCTGTCAGGTTCAAATCGAAATAGAGAATGACTCCAATATGGCGTACTGAGCCATGTCGACTTGGATTTGTGACGTAGGCACCACGTTGTCAGTTTTCGTCATGGTGTTGCCAATTCTCCTACACACAGTATAATTTTTATACTATGGTACGCTTTTGCTGTTCATTGTTTTAGAGCAACATCGTCAGATAAAAGAAATTTAACTATTATAAAACTTTGTCTAAACCAATTCTAGTTATTTTTCTTTTCTTTTACTCGCACATACATATATTAACTCATTTTTCACATTTTCTCACACTTTTTTATCTCTGACTATTACGGACCCAATATTTGGTTCTTTATTTTTTCCGTATCAAAACCCTACATACGCACACACTCATTTCTTTTACTCTTAATAATAATAATAATAATAATAATAATAATGATAATAATAATAATAATAATAATAATAATAATAATAATAATACTCTCCTCTCATACGAAATTTATCAACAATATTTACTCTTGATTTTACCCAATGGTAACAATAACTAGTAATTGAAGATTACTCCTTTACAATTGATTTTAATAACAATTGCTGGTTACTTATTTACTTTAACTGGCTATTTAATGATTCATTACAGTGAATATACTACTAAATTTACCTATTTACCAAGAAGATTATGATAATTTACTCAGAAACAAACGCTTGATGTCTTACCTGAGTTAGGCCCAGCTTTTGTTTGTTTACCTTTTTAGGGGCCCTACCACACCTCCCTCTTTTAAGCTCAGTGCTGGTCTCTTAGGTGCGGCATGGTCGAATATAGTCCATTTCAGGTTCCACATCATCGTCATCAAGCACTGCATCAACTATAATTTTATTTCTCTAAATTTTCGTTCCTGGGGCCTTCAAAAAGTCTTTTGTATTTCCAAACTAAACCTCTGGGCTTCATCCATAAAGATCTATCTGATTTCCCATCCTGGGTTTAAACAAACCAAAAAAAAAATTCTGCACTCTACTTAGATGTATAAATGGGGATGCCGGCCAAAGCCTGCACTCGATTATCTCCTTTTTATGAATGAACGAATCTGCTTCTTCTGCAACACATAAGTAACTGAAACGAAACAAAAATATACAGTGCAAGTCAATTAATTCCCCTTAACCACATTTGGTCAAGAAGAAAATTTCCCACAAGACATCAGCAATTGCTGATTACAGACACAGCATCAAACATTGATCAATTGCCAATGCAAACTCAAAAAAAATTTTTAAAGTAGGTCTATAAATTGCCAAGGCAATCTATATGTTCCTTATCTTATTATCAAAGCAATCGTGCTAACTCTAAAGCAAAGTGTTTTCTTATATTTTCTTGGTTCCCTGTGGAACACAATTCTACACTAATACTAATCTTATCCTAACAAACTCTAATGGCAAATTTTTTCTTAACTGATATAATTTACTACTTCTACCATAAATGTACACTTGCAATTACTACACTAATAACAAATACCATTAATATCCATAGTAAGCCTAAGCTTACAGTACGAGGTCAAGTTTTCCCATTCAATTTCCTTACTTGCTTCCTTTTACACTTTTTCAAGTCTGATTGTGGTATTTCTCTTAATAAAGTACCAGTATCCACATACCGAAGGTCATAATAATTTCCTTCTTCGTGTATCTTAATTACTTCATATGGTCCGTAATGCGTCATAGTTGGATTATTTAACCTGTATCCCGGCTTCAAACAAATTTTCTTCATAACAAGATCTTCCAATTTATAGGTCTCATTTTCTCCAACTTCTTTACTAGCTGTTCCCTTGTGTTCTATCACCAACAATTCTTTCGGTCTAATTTCCCCTAGTTCATTTTGCATGTTCTCCGGCTGCAACAAACCAATCAAATTTTCAACCTTGTCAGTTTCCTCTATTTTGTCATCTACTTGTCCTAAACAAGATTTCTCTATTGTATCAATTGAAGATTGTTCTCTTTTAGCATTGTCAGGGCCATTGCCACTTTCCTGGTTGGTTACTCTCCAAATCTGACCATATTTGTTGGGTTTTCTTTCAAAGTTATGATCACTTTGTAGATTTTCACAATTTGTATTCCATAAATATTTAAACCTTTCATCAAATTCACTATCTGCTAATGTTGGTAATCTGAATTCCTTTTTCTCAAAATTATGTCCACCACTCGTAGTTGTCTCCGGCTGTGTTCTAATTTCTTCCGTTTCCAAGTTGTCAACTTCTTTCCTTTTTCGCACTTTTTCTAGTATGGACAGTGTTGTTGTTGCCTCTTCACAAATTTGTAATTTTGGCAATGTTACTTCCGTATCTTCATGATTTTGTTCCCCGAAGATGTTTATTTCTTTTATTTCTTTTTCAAGCCTGTTGTAAGTTTCCGTATGTCTCAAGAGTTTCTTCCAGGGCTTCGAGATTTTTTAATTTCTGAACCACTTACATCACTTTGGTTTGAAACTCTTTACAGTTCTTCATGAAGTGAGGTTCCCCGCAATATAAACAAATTACGCTTGGTCTTTGTTCTTCCACAGTGGGAACCAATCCGGCTTGTTTCGGATTACTGGTGTTTTCCTGCTGAGCTTCTTTTATCCTCATTTTACACTTTCCGATTTTGTGCCTCTGTCTTCCGCAAAAGAAACAGCACTTCCACTTTCGGAAGCACTGATTTTCCAGGTGACCTCTTTTCTTACAAAAGGTGCAGTCATTTCTTCTGATATATTGTAATGGTCCTTTTCTTTCCTTATTTCTCAATTCGCAGTCTTTAATTTGGTGATCTTTGTTGCCACAGCAAAAGCAACAGTTATTCTTCCTATAACAATCCCTTACAGCATGTCCCTTTTTATTACAAAATTCACAAATAGTACTTCTTTCTTGTCCATTTTGATCTTCGGAGCTATTTTCTTGGATTTCCATTTCTGTCATTCTTCGTCATTTATTTTTCACTCTCTTCACTCGGTTTTTTATCACTTATTTTCCGCAATAACTACCTCGAATCCTGGTCATGGCACCATTTTTATTATTCTTGTGGTAGTGCACGGAAGATGGCCTCAAATATATTGCACCACCAATAGAACAATTTCGGATAATTTAAAATTAAATTATGACTGTCGATTCTAACTGTGTATAGTGGCAAAACAAAATGAACTATCAAAGCGTTGTGTCAAATTCTAATCAATAAAGAAACTAGTGTATTCCCCCTTATTATCCTTAGTAGTTAGATGTGTTTGTAGGTCGTAGAGATTTATTTACAGGTGTCACGAACTTCGAGAACTTCCCCGAATGAGAAATCTTTAACCACTAAATACGGTTCACTTCAGTATTTGTAAAATATTTCTATTATAAACTCTCAAAGTTGCTAATCAAATTCGAATCCTTCGAGGTTAATGTAAATCAACCTCAATACTATGGTATACTCACTTCACAGTTGCAGCCAAAAGCGCTTTAATAAATTAGTATATCTAAGATCAACCTTTAAAATTCAGTGTCAAAACGCTTCAAATAAATAAAATATATTCCAGCTCGGTCAAAGTTCATTAAAATAACAAAGTCCAACTTCACAGTAAAACAGAGTCAAAATATTTAAAGTTCTGGTCCAAGTTCAAAGTTGAAACTAACCAAAGTCGCAACTCAAGTTGGTCTAAGTAAATTCCAGATTCAAAATAGTTAAAGTCAAATTCCAAATTCAAAACAGTTAAAGTCGAATTCTAAATTCAAAATAGTTAAAGTCGAATTCTAAATTCAAAACAGTTAAAGTCGAATTCTAAATTCAAAACAGTTAAAGTCGAATTCTAAATTCAAAACAATGAAAGTCGAATTCTAAATTCAAAACAGTTAAAGTCGAATTCTAAATTCAAAACATTCAAGCTTAAGTTCAATTTAGTTCAAATCTATCGAAGTCTAGTTTTATTCTTTACCAAAAAGGACTAAGTCCAAAGTTAAAGTAATTCAGACTAATTCGTATCAATCTCTTTAATCAATCAAATTAGTTAAAGTCTATCTCGAAATATTTAAAGTCTATCTCGAAATAGTTAAAGTCTATCTCAAGTCAAAATCGGTTACGAAGTTAACGACCACTGCAAAGTTAACATCTATTACGAATTTAAAATCTATTACGAAATTAAAATCTATTACAAGTTATATAAGGCATCAGTTATTATTGTTTAAACTACAACCCATTCAAAGTCGAAAGTCCTATCAAGTTTCAATTAAATATGTACAATCTGTAAACAGTAACTCTTATTCCAAGATGGAATTATTCCTCAAAAAGCTTTACGAATTCCAAATATCAACCGTCTTAATGTATGAAAACTGTTTTAACTGTCATAATGCATCAAAACTGAGTCAAATTAACTACATAGGCAGTTAACTTTCAAATTAACTGTCACTTGCCAAATGGCGCCTAAAATTCAAAATGGCGCCTAAAAATCCAAGATGGCGTCTGCCGACTTCTAATCAAAATGGCTACCTTTTTTATGACAGCCTCGTATTCGTATTTTAAATAAATAAAGGCTCAAAAGTTCAATTAATAAAAGCCAAACTCAACTAAAACAAGGAAACTACTAGAATAAAAATTTTAAACCTTTTAACTTTAATCAAAACTCCAAACAAACTAAAAATAAACTTTAAAATCTTTCAATAACTTTCTTCAAAATACTTTAAATCAAGTAATACAAATCTACAATTTTATTTAAATATTCTTTATAGTCGCAACACAATCTTCGAAATAGCTTAAATATTGTTTCTCTCTGATCTACATATGTTTTCTGTTGTTCATGTAAAAATAATTTTAACCCAACAAATGCCAACGCAACAGTGCGCAAATATTAAACCTTAATAAATTAATTCGTTGTTGATTCTGACTGCCACGGCAATAGCTTAGAATTAAGCCAACTGCCAGCGCAATACTACCTAATTACAACACTATGCAATATAAATTAATAACTCATATTACCTTTATATCCTTTAAGCGTTTGTGGAGTCCCAAAATATACAACTTTTAATTATATCGTTTTATAAACTTAATCAGAAACAGTTAAATATATACATAAATTTTACTTTTATTTACAAATTATTTTATCACTTTCTAAAATAAACAAAGTTAATTATACAAAAACTTTTCGAAAAATTTATGAACTTTTTAGTGACGGAGCAAACATGTGAACAGGTCAGAGGTTAGACAACAAGTGATTGGATTTTTGCTCTATGTCCGCTATATTGCCTTGTTTTTCTGACGTCACGAGTGTTGCCATTTCTTCAGAATTTTCCTTCGATGTTCTTTTTCTGTAAACAACATATTCTAATATTATTTTAAGGACAAATACAATATATTTTAGCCCTATTTTTGATATCTACTGTTCTTTTTTATTTAAAATAATCTGGCTAATATGTTTATTTCATTATTTCTTTCTACTTATAATTCTTTATATCTTCCTTATTTACTTTACCACTACGAAACCATTTTAACATTCTGCTATATACAATTATATTTTTTAAAACTCATTAAAATTTCATTCTCTTTTATTACTATTTACAAATAGGTTCTTTTCTAAACCACCATATATTTAACCACTAATTAATTCCATCAATATCCACAAGAACACACACAATACACACACAGACATATCCATACATACATGCACATGCACACACACACACACATATATATATATATATATATATATATATATATATATATATATATATATATATATATATATATATATATATATATATATATATATACACTTCTAACCAATATATACAAGTTTCCCTACATATATATAATATATTTTTTCATTTTCATCTTTCATTATTTACAATTTCCAGCCTTTATATTTACAATTACTATATTTGATAAAAATGAAACAAGGATAGCTTACCTGGTATGCAGGACTATTAGTTTTAGATTAGGCCCTACAATACCTCCATTCTTAAAGATCACATCGGGTGGTCTTTTAAATCTCTTCTGACTTTTCGTCTACTTTATCAATTACTTCGTTCGTTGGTTCTACTTTGATATCACTATACCATAAGTCTTGCTTAATAACCCTAGTTATACGTTCCTTTGTTACTTCCACAAAATGGACTTTTATGTTCTCCATTTGTGTACTTTCGGGTAAGAAATTTTCCTCTAGCCATCCACTCCTGATCTCTACCCATGTTCGTGGATCATATGGGTCATTACGTGGCTCAACAGGGTCTAAAGTTATTGTCCACAAATCCATTTCCTGATGATTATCTTCCCATCTGTATCCGCGTTTACTGAACTTCTTGAATTGTCTAATACCTTCTTTGAACAGTCTCCAAAAATGCTTGACAGCTTTCTCGCGCATGTGAAGTCCATCACTCGTCTGACCAGGATAAGGTTCCATGTTTTCTCTTGGGTCTATTCTAGTTCTTGTACCTCTTCTCCTAGGTTTCGTCTCCTTCAATGTATACTGCCCCATCCATGCCAAAGCAAGCGGTTTAGGACGTATATATTCCTTCCACTGAACATAAAATTCCTTAACTATATTTACAAATTCTCTCAAATAGCGTCGACTCATCCGGGAGGTATATTGTTGTTCAAGTTGTTCTCTTGTCAACCCATTTCTCAGTCTCTTGTAATTGTAACGATCAAAATCAGGTGTAAACGGTATGGTGCATATCACTTTACAGAATGGGTATTGGTTTCCCCATCTAATTAACTGTCTTCCCAGAGTAACAACGAATCTTTCCATTTCTAAATCTACATTGGGTACCATAATTTGTTTATTGGTTCTTCGAAAATTCTCTAAGCGTGTAAAGTCACAGTGTAAACCCACTAAAATTATTATTTGTATCGTCATCTCCCAATTCCATATTTCGTTCTAGAATAGCCTCAGTGAGTTGCAACATTTCCATCAATTTTATTTCATTTTTTATAGTAGAACTGTATATCCTTGTATGGGGCCCATTCTGGGTATTCGGTTAAGGCTCGCACTCTACTGTCTCCGATGATCACAACCTTCTCTGAATATGTCTTTTTTGGTTTCGGGGCCTTCCGTCTGGTAGTCATTCTGAAATAATTAAATAAAAACACTTATTACTTCAATTATAGAAAAAATTTTCTTTCTTTTCTGACTGCCAAAGCAATAATTCATTTATATTGCTAAGATAGTCTTTAACTCTTAAACTATTCAAATTTTTCTCTGACTGCCAAAGCAATAATTTATTTACATTGTTAAGGCAGTCTTTAACTACTTATTCTTAAGGCAATCGGTTTTCCAACCACCAAGGCAATTTATTTATACTTCTCCGTCCCGACAATCTTTCTTTGACTGTCAGGACAAAAAAATTTTTTTTTTTTTTCACCAGGGCAACCGTCTCCGGTCACTCAGGTAATTCTTTTTTTTCCTTTTTTTTCCATTGCCAAGACAATCGTCTCTGATTACCAAGGCAATCACAATTTATTTCATATCGCCAAGACACTCCTTTTTAGAGTATCCAGGCAAACATATTTTTTTTTCTTTCATATTGCCAAACCAATCTTTTACCAATTGGTAAGGCAATGTATTTAAAACTTACTGATTTTTTTTTCAACATATATTTTTACAAACTACTCATTAAAATTTCATTCTCTCTTTTTTATTACTATTTACAAATAGGTTCTTTTCTAAACCACCATATATTTAACCACTAATTAATTCCATCAATATCCACAAGAACACACACAATACACACACACATACATATCCATACATACATGCACATACACATGCACACATACACACACACATACACACATATATATATATATATATATATATATATATATATATATATATATATATATATATATATATATATATATATATATATATATATATATATATATATACTTCTAACCAATATATACAAGTTTCCCTACATATATATAATATATTTTTTCATTTTCATCTTTCATTATTTACAATTTCCAGCCTTTATATTTACAATTACTATATTTGATAAACATGAAACAAGGATAGCTTACCTGGTATGCAGGACTATTAGTTTTAGGTTAGGCCCTACAATAGCATGCCAGACTCGATCAAAAGCCTTTGATATGTCGAGCGCCATCACCCAAGACTCCCCATAGTTCCTAAGGGCAGAAGACCATAAATCAGCAAGATAGGATAGTATGCCACCAGTTGACCTCGAGCGTTGAAAGCCATACTGATGATCTGAAAGAAGGGAATGAGACTCCAGATGATCCAGGAAATGAGAGTTAAGAAGAGTTTCAACGATCTTAGATAGAATACAAGTGAGAGCTATAGGACGATAGTTGGTAGGATCAGAGCGGCTGCACTTTTTCGGGATTGGCTGGACATATGCGCGCTTCCGGCACTGAGGAAATGTACTAGTGTTAAGGCATAGAGAGTAGAGTTGAACGAGTACAGGGGCAGGAATGCAAACTCCCTCAAAACACGGGGGAGGAATGCCATCCGGGCCACTAGCCTCCTGACACTGATAACATTCAATCCCATGCACCCGATCATGTAATTCACGGGAAGAGGTATAGAACCTGGAGAGCAAAGAAGCAGGAGGAGATGCCTGAATCGTCCAGGGTAGAATTAGATGAAAAAAGGAGCCCGAAGAGATTAGCCTTTTCAGTAGGTGAGTTAGCTACAGAACCGTCAGAGCGAATAAGTGGGGGAAAGGCAGATTTACAAAAGTTATTAGAGATGTTTTTGGCAAGAGGCCAGAAATTTTTATCAGTAGGAGAGCCAAGTAGGCTGTCGCACTTTCTTTTAGTGAAATCGGCCCTTAGCTTTAATTATTTGCAAAATGGAAGTGGGGTTTTCAAAACAAATTGATTTTCTTAAAATATAATTATCACAAAAATTTTAAATATCATTGTTAAAGAACCAATCCCATTAGTAGTACTTACCCTTTTACTAAAATCGCTATTAAAATCATAGATACCCAAAATAACCTTAAAAATATAACACCTTGTTTATAAATCCTATAAACTAATTCTAATCATCGATTTATCGGAATAAATTCAACACTATAACAATTTAACCTTAATTTGTTCCACAAGACACAATGTTTAAATTTTAACTGTAAAAAAAACTAGTAACTATTACAACTATCAATATTTCATAGTTTACTGTAACAACAAACAAGAACTTACAATTTGTTCCTTTGTTGCCTACTAAATGACACTATGCACTTTTCGATGTCCTCTGAGTTGCACTCGTATCTCAACTCGAATTACGATTGACCTGCTCGTCTATTCCATACGACAATTTGACGCTTTCGGTCAACAACACCAATCCCTTTGGCTTGTCAGTCGGCGACAATTGTTAATTTTCTTCAATTACCAGAATCGATCGACGGACCTTCGGACGGCAATATTCACCTTCGATTTAAGTTGTTCGATCAATCTACAGTTGAAGCCTCAAAGTTACTCGTCAATTCCAGTCCCCAGAATTACCCCCTAGAATGCATAAATAATCTTTTGTTAAAACCAATCCTTAAAAAAATCCTCACACGAAAAATAAGTTAAATTTTATTATTTTTGTAAATACTCACCGTCTATCTGCGGGTTTCTCTAAATACTTCTGCTTACTTTATTGATTTCTCTTCTATACCTTTCCGTCTTGTTTTCGTACCTCGGAATGTCTTTCTTTCAAAAAGTTTTCTTAACTTCAACTGTGTTTTAAATAAGAATAAGGAATCGGACACGACTAAGAACGAATATTTTACTTTTTAACTTTCTAATATGATGCGCAAGAAAGTATTGATGATAGAATAGGTGTTTGTATTAGGAATTTAGATATTAAATTATTTGATCTATTTGTTCTGATTTATTTAGCAGAGTGTTAGTATATTTGATTTAATTTTTTAGTTTTAATTCTTAGAATTTTATAATGTTAGTTAAAATATTTTCTATGTTGCAGTGATATAAAATGATAATATATAAATAATTTAGAGTTAATAATAGTATTATCATCATTATACTTTGCATTCTCCAATTTCTGGTGCATCGAGAACAATAGAACGAAAGGCAAAGTAGACAGAGTACAAGCAAAAGATGGGATATTAATGAATCTGATACATCTTCGTTGAACTTTAGGTTAAGTTCGTCTTTTAAATTATTAAGAATTATATTCTAAATCATATAACTAGAAGAGAATTTAATTTCACATATGCCTTCAAACTGAAAGTAAAACTGCCCTACCTATTATAAATATTTTTTTTAATAATCCTAACACTCTTTTAGGGTTTAATTAGTAGCTAACTGGAAGAAGATCATTTTCAGATCAACCGTTACTTTTTATTTCATTTTCTTATTTCTCAATGTCTATATAAAAATATATATATAATATTAAAAGATAAATATAATATATAGTATATTTATATATATATAATAAGTATTATATATATAATATAATATTAAATATCTATTATATATATTATATAATATATTATATATGAATGATAATATATGTATAATTTATTATATATATAAATAAATATAAATAAAAATAAAGTGTAAAAAATGAATAACTAAATCAATAATCATACACATAATACACAAATCACACATTGACTAATTAGAAGACAGGCATATCACGATGATCTGAGTATGGTAAGTCCTATTCATACAGGGACACCTAATTTTCGAGCTCGGTGCTATCTACGGTCTCGGTAAATAAGGCCTATCTGCATGTTTACATTAGGGCATACCTAACCTAGCTTAACACCTACATCTTACACATCAGCTCAGTGACTCCTTTTTAATATATAATTTTTGCAGAGTACCATTTGAGAAACCATTTCTAGCACTTCATATACTCTAGTGTAGTATAATGTTCAACAGCTGTCACCCTAGCTCACACCTACAACTACACACACATAGCTTCCTCTAACTGTTTTTTTTTTTTCCCTCGGTTTCTTTTTTCACCTTACAGCTTTTTCGCGTTTTCTCCCCCTTGGTCTTTCAGCGTCAACTTTTACCCCTCATTTGGGCCGCCTTATTCTAATTGTTGTTAATATATTTTCTGCACTCGTATTTTTTTTTTTTTGTCGGCCCCTAGTTTACATTGAGTAGCGCGCGTGTGCGTGGGTGAGTGTCTTCTCACACTTCTCTCATGGGATTCTGCTCACACTAATCTCTTTAAGCCTCATCTCACGTGAATTCATAAAATACGGTATGGGTTATATCCACTCGTGATATTGTGTACACTTTCGGCTTTTAGAGGTCGCTAATTTTTTCACCGACGTATCTGTTGATCTTCTTTGTCTAATTTGTTTCATCTAGTCTTTACTTTTGTTTTTTGTTATTTTTTTTTTTTCTATTGTGTGTTGTGTATAGGTGTGGCTCGATCAGACGTGTCTATAGAGAAATTCACTACACGGGTGGCTTTCTTTCACGATATTTGTGACAAACATCCCATTTTGGTCTTTGTATATTCACAACTCTGCAACACTATCACCCATGGGAATAGCTACCATATCTCTACTCATAAAACCTAATTTTATCACCTTCTTGTAGTGGAGACGACAGTGATGGCTCGCTTAATCCTCCACCTATACCTACACACACACCTCTAAACATCGTATTTCATCCTACTCACTCACTTTAACACTAACAACCTACATTATATTATTAACTACATACTTTTTGTGAGCTTCTTGGCACAACGGGTGGAAGTATGTGCTCTGTCAATATATACTTCCCTCTAAACAGCTCTCGCGCAATCTCGATCTCTACCTTGATGTTCTGTTGGCTTATATATTTCTTTCCTTTCTACGTGACAATATTCTTATGCCTCTGCTACTAGTTACTCATAATAAAGAACAGATTTTATAACGAAATTTTTTTGAAAGCTATGACATATTAAATGACTAAAACTATCTCACAAAAATAAATACATAAAACACCGCCGTAGCTCAACAAATCAACCCTACACCTACCTACCGCACAGATTGAGCATCTATCTTTACACATCACATCGCCTAAATATACTACTGTAAGGTATCTTATTAAAGGAGTATTTTCATGTAACCTAAACACAGTAAATTGTTTATGGTATTTTCATCCTCGTATCTATTATGAGACTTTCGGTGGGGTATTAGAGGTATAAATAAGTCAGATCTTCAGTATTATTTCTTCCGTATTTGGCGCTATATATATAATAACTGCTTACTTACTCCTTCCACTACTATATATATATAGTACATAGACACACATTACGGTGTGTGGTGAGTCCCACCCACGTTTCTTTTGACCACTTAAATAAAAATGGTTCGAGCCTCTTCATGGATGCTTATCAACGGACACGGTTATCCTTCTCAGTCATGAGCAATGCCAGTTTTCGGCGGTATAATTGCGCTCACCCTCTGCGGATCATTGCGACTACATCTCTTAATACAATTCTGCCTCTTTTCTTCTTTTCTGACGCATCCTCGTACGCTTCACGTGGAGGTCGTGTCTTACAGTTTCAGTGAATACCCAATTCTTACATATGACACTTTAGGAATAACCACGGCTGAGGCAATAAACAGCTGCTTAATGAGAGTTGAGGGGCATTTTTGAGTTCGTCAGATTGCGTTCTAAGTTATCGTACGCCCCTCATCATAATCAACTATATGGTATGCCGTAAAGATAGATTTTTGTGTCAATCGTGAAAGACGGAGCGATAACGCATCATATGAGACATAGTATGCACGTCGGACTAGTGTGGACTATGTGGTTATGATGGACTGTGACTCGTAAGTTCTTCTTTCTGTGAGTGGTCTTTTACTTTTTACCTTTTATCCCACTTTGGTTATATGACTCTCCCTGTCTGTGTGATTCCTGCAACTCTTTTTCCATAGTGTGTTAAAAGGAATATTGAATTGTCTTGATGTCTCTCTGATGCTGAAGCCATTAAACCATCCTGATATCATACGGTATAACATCAATAGCGGTGTTCTCACCTACTCTTTACAGACCAAAAGCGTGTTACCTCCTGAGTATGCTAGAACCTCCTTTGTGTGCATGGTGGCTTTCTCTTATACGAAACTCGCGCCAGCGCTTCTTTTTAACTCTATCTGACATGCCCTGCGCTCTCCTTGGTTACCATCTCCCCTCACTACTGACTCAATCTTGCTTGCTTCTTAGCATCACACCACACTCTCTGACCTCTCTGTATTCTAATCCTTCTTACTATTTTTCTCTATTTTTCGAAATCTTTGTTCTGTTCATTCAATTGATGCAAAATAAGTACCCTCTTAAAGCCCGATAAATCTAAGTGAAGTCCACAATAGATGGCACTTCGTTTACACTTCGTACGTCAACTCTTAAAATAGGCTGACTTTAGTCCAATCGCTTTTTGTTTCTGCATTCTGGTCACTTTTCGTCTCTTCCTCCTTTTTAACATACCTGCTTTACTCATATGCTTTTACTCTTCGGTGTCTTGGCCTTTCCTGTCATTTCATTTGTGCTGTGCATGAGCTCCTTGAGCCACTCTCATCATTGAATCAGCTTTTATTAACCATATCTATTGGTCTAGAGCGGCGCTGGCCGTGTGAATAGTGAGAACTTCCTTCAGTGATCACTCAAGTTTTTAGGAGGGTCCGGGTTTTAGCACTTTACGTGCTGCAACAACACAAGGGACCCTTAAAGTTATGCTTTCATTTTGTCTAATTCTTACTCTTGCGCTTCTCTTCTTAACTAGGCTATTCTAACACCTCAGTGTTGAGCAGCGCCGCTCATTACTGTGTTCTTTACACATTATTTCGACAACCGCTGAATTGCTTGTCATCCACTCATATATTTACAGTCTACATCTATTACATCTCACTTCCGCTTTAAGCCTCTAGCTCACTCATATGTACTTACTTTATAGAGGGTATTTATTGACGCTCAATCTGCCTTTCTCATCACTCTCCTACGTTTTTTACACTGCTTTACTTTCTTAGCTCCTCTGGCACAATTCTTTAATTCCCATCTTATAAACATTCACTCGATCTATTGCGTTCTGTTACTGCTTGTGTCGAGCTCCTATCCATTATAATTACTTTCCTTCCTTTGGAGCAGCGCTTATTATCCTATATTTTCCGATTACTTCTCAACTAGACTTTAATATTCTATTGAGTACTTCCGGTCCCTTCTGACACTTTACTTGAGCGCCAGCCTTGTGTGTAGATGGCGTTCGCCATCTCGCTTTTTGCACGGAGACTCTGGCTTCATGAAACGGTCAGTAATGAGCTCAGTGTAAATCAAATAGAGGTGTTACATACCTCTCTTCCTTTGGGTTTCCTTTAGCTCTAACAAACAGCTGACTATTGAGGTCATACGGTGGTCTGCTTTCTTCTTTTGCCCTTTCTTTAAAAAAACTGCTTTACTGCCTTTAACTCATATGTTTTCGAGCTTCCCCTGTGCTCGCTGTTTTGTACGTTCATATGGCGTGTTACGCAGTAACTCTGTGTTCTTTAATCTCATATATTTTTTCTGAGTTCAATTAACAAGGTGGTATTATTGTCCTTCCTTTTTTTATTTTGTTCCTTTTAATAGCTTTTTATTTACTATTTTGTTATAAGTTTTTATTATCTTTTCTTCTTTATTTTTATTTATTTTATTATTCTTATTTTTTATTGTTTATTTATATTTTTTTGATTTGTTATGTTATTATTTTTTTATTCCATTCTGTTAATTCCTTTTATTTATTCAATGCTCATCTTCCTTTATCCTTATGTCGATTGTCGATTTTAGCCCTTCCTGTTTAGCTCTTTCGATCTTATTCTTTCACACTATTCATTGGCATCCTCCATTGTTATTCATTATCTTTTTAATACTCATCATCTAGTTGCTCCTCGTTTCACTTTCTCGAGGGAAGAGTGCATTCCATCACTTCTACAGCTGGCCTATCTGGCTCGCCATTTCAACAAGGGTTGGTTCCTCCCCGCTTGTGTCCCTTTCTTCTTTCCCCCCTCCCTTCTCTCCACACATACTATATCATCACTCTATATAACAACTCGCCCTTTACATCACACTGTCTCTCACATTTCATCCACATCCTTTCGCGGTCATCATCACGTTCTCCTGTTGGCGTTCCTCCTTGGCTTAACTCACATGTTTTTGGGGCATCTCCCGTCAGGTAATCGACTACGCGGAGAGGGCACACCTCACACCCTCAGGGCAGTTTGTTCTGCGTGGCCTGGAGCCTTTTTTTTCCCTTTCTCCGTTCCTTCCTCTCGGGTTCTCCGCTTGTAGCGAGCGTCTCAGAGCTCTCTTGTCGGGGCGGAGTTGTTCTCGGTTTTTTGGCTCGGGTGCGTCTCGGCCGCCTTATCCTTGGTCTGATTTTCGTTCCCTTGCTTTCTCTTGGTGGGCGCTGTTGGTGTTTTCCTTTTCTCTGGTCTGTGCGCCCACACTCACGACTCGCGGGCCTACACATCACACCCATCGCGTCTCACAACACCACACACACCCACACACACTTTCGCCCAGGACTGATCGCCGGGGTGCTGTGTCGCAGCAACAACACCATGCAGTCTAGTTGTTTTGCCCATGTTGTCCCCTCCCATGGTTCGTGGGTGTTCAATCCTATTTTTTTTTCTCTGTTCTGTGGATTTTTTTTAAGTTGAATCTTTTACGCTTTACTTTCTATTTCCGCTCGCGATCTGTGCTCTCTGCTCATCGTTTTGTGTGTTTTTACAGCTGGTTACTCATGAGTGCGGAGAACCGTTTAAGCTCTTTCTTTGCTTGATCATCAGCGGAGTATCTAAGCGTACCTAATGTTGCGCTCAGTGTCCAAGAAGTGCCACACTTTTAGTGACTTTCTTACTACATTCTTTAACAAAACAACGGGTTCTTACAATTTATCTACGATGCTTATCTCCTCTCAGATCTCTCAGGCATGTCTAAATAACTAAACATTATCCTTCAAAGTTTTCCTTAAAACTTTATAATCAAATCCTCAATCATTATCCTGTTCGAACCAGACGAGATTTAATTATTAACAGTTGTTAAACTTCGCCGGCTTTGTTTATAAATTTGTTTATGAGAACCATCAAGTTTTAAAATAATTTCTTAACTTAAAATTTTAATGTAAATTTGACCTATTGATTACAGAAAACATATATTATTTCCTTACGCCGTACGCTTAAAGCAAGCAGAGTCAAATGGCAGTTTGGAGAACTTCCAGTTGGTGAGGCCCGCAAGCCCCCCCCCCCCCCCTGCAGCAGCCCTCTAGAGCGCGCCACGTGAAGCTATGGCACGTTTTGTTGTTATTGACTTGAGGTGGGCTTCTACATCTCATTGCTACTTTCAAGCCATGTAAATAAGTATGAAAATAGCAAAATAAGCTTCTTCTCTGGCTTAACATCATACATTGGAGACATTTATGCAAAAATGTTATGATATGCTGTGGCTTTAGTGTTCTTGTATTTTGTTATTTAAAAATTAACAGATGTTGATTAAAATAAAATATTTTTCTGAAATTTTACTATTCATCCTTTGTGTTTGGGATCAAACGTTGTTATACGGCCATTCCTTTACAAGGGTTAAAAAATACTTTCAAAGTTTTGGTTTACAATAATTTCGAAATTTACTGTCTATATACTTGAAATCTCTTACTAATATCTATGTACGAGTTATTCAAGTATTATATTATATTAGCATCGTATTTCAGTTGACAATCCAACATAAATAAAAAAAACCACAACAACAATTTGCGTACCCATCTCTCGTTACAGTAAGAGGGAGAGAGCTGAGGCTGTCCTATCCTTGGAAAACCATAGTGTATTGAAACGTAGACTCGTACTGCTTGTTTAGCGGCCTAAATTTTATTGTCAGTCCGAATTTAGGGATAAATCCTATTTTGGTAATCTCTTTTTTTGGTGCGGTGGTGCTGGCAGGTTTTTCCTTTTGTGTTGCCGGTCCTTCTGACTTCCCGGCGCTGGATTATTTGTAGAGCACCGGCGTGAGTATTAATTTATTGTGTGGAGGTTTGGATGGTGTAATGTAAGGTACGTGCAGTTCCTACGTATATAGAACATGGTTGAGTAGCCCGATTATGTTGTGTATCAATGATCAATTGTTGTGTAATTTTTATTTATTGTTTGGGTTTCATTAAATTATGCTGTACTTATTCTAATTATATTCTGAAAGCATTGATCTTTCTTTGTTGTGTGAATTGGTCTACGTGGTTTTTCATATGTTTCATCTCTTTTAGAGTGCAGGTAAGCTGATACTTTGAGCTCTCTTCTTTTTATTTTTATTTTTATATTGTTGTCCTTTGTTTTTGTTTGTTCTGTTTGTGTGTCTTTGTTTTTCTGTGGTGGCTTTTTTTTCCGTAGAAATCTGCTTTTGGTCTCTTTTCTATTGTAGTCATTTTGTCGGGAATTTTGTGTTTAGTGTGTTTTTTTATATTTTTGCTCTTTATTTGTGAGGTGCTATTTTGCATATGTGGCTGACTCGTTTGGGGCTATTTGTCCGGGTGCTCTTGAGTTTGGTCGTATGTTTGTCGTCTGGTTGTTATCTATATTTATTTTATTCTTATTTGTATAATTCATCCGTCTTTCTTTTTTTGCGTTTAAATGGGTTCTAGTGTGGAATAAACAGGACCATGTTTTTTTTATCACATATCTATCTGGGTAGCGTTCGGCGCTTTACTCTTGTGATTGTGGTCTGGAGTTGCGAAAGTCAATTAATATTTCTTATTATTTTTAGTTTTCTTTTTATAACACTGTTATTTCATGATCGTACAGTTTTTTTTTGATTAGTGTGTTTTTTTTTTTAATTATCCTTTTTACATGCTCATTAATAATACTCATTTTTTTAAATATATCATTTTAGTCGTCATTTATGCTCGTTTTATAGTCGTTTGCACAAATTTTCGGGTTTTTGGGTTTTTGGTACTTGTCTGAGTTTGGTGTGGGGATTATAGGAGTCGTTTTTTTAATTTTGGGTACGTAATGCTGGTATTCTTACGTAGTTTCATATTTTCTTATATTTGGATGAGAGATATGTTTTTAAGGTAGTTGTTTGCCAGGGAAAATTATATGTTGTTTTGTGTTAAACTTCGTCAATGTGAGTTGATTGATGTTTGAGGTGTATGTATTTACATTTTTTATTGTATATATGGGTTTGTTTGCTCGTTTGGATTATGTGTTTATTTTGGTTTATTTTTTAGTTCATTAAAGAACCCCACCGATTTAAACTTCAATGGACTGATTTCTTGTGTGGCTTGTATTGGCTCTTTTCGGTGTGTGTCGTGCGTAATTCTCTCGCTTTTTTGCTTGTTTTTTTGTTAGCGTTTTTTTTTGTTCTAGAGTTGAAAGCTTTCTTTCGCCTTGGTTGGTGTTTTTGCGTTTTTTTTTTCTGTCTCGCGTCTTTTATTATTTATACTTGGTTTGACTTTTACTGTGTTTTGTGGCGGATTTTTCTAGCCCTTTTTTGTGAAAATATAGTGTGTTTGTGATGGCTGTTGGTTGTGACTTTTTTTGTTATTCTCAATAGTGTTGGCAGTAGGGCGCTATATATCCTATGAGGACTCCGTATTTATCTTTTTGTTTGGGACCACCCTTTTTGTCTGGTCGCTTCCATTGGGTGCAGGTCATTGCTGAGTATTACTATTATCGTTTTGTTTAGTATGCTTGTTAGTTCTATTTAGTTATTTTCATTTTATTCGAGATCTTTTGATAGTCATACAGTATTCTGTTCATTATTGCGCAATTAGTTTATTTAAAATACTGGTATATCAGTGTTTCATTAACAACGCGAAGTGAGATATTTTCTCGATGGTTACCGAAATGCATATCCAACAGCTTTGATATAGGAGAGGTATGAACTTACATACTACTTCGATGTAATTTGGAAGTATAATAATATGATAACAATAACTGGAAGTCCATAAAGAGAAATTACGGTTTGTACAAGGAGGGGGAAGTTTATTATGCATGTACATGCGCATTTATATTAGTAATTAATATAGTAATATACGTAATATAATCAGATTACCCAGATAAACCAAATTTTTCATAACTTATACAATAGAGACGATTTAAAACCGGTAAAGGCATACCTTCGAAAAAGGAGGGTATGGGAACAGCTTTTAATGCATTCAAACGTCTAAACGGTTTCTATGTAGGTGTAGCTTTAAGGAATCATAACTTTGTTTTTATCCATTCCTTAAAGTAATAAGATCTTAAAAGGCATACCACAAAGAGTAACATGGCCAACGTCATCACACCCGTCCTATTTGTTCTATTCCCTTAAGGAATTTATAACTTTAAGGATAAATAAAACAAATATTTCTTCCTCCACTCCTGTACAACAAAATGTTTCTTTTGAAAACTAAATGGTTTTTCAAGAACACACAAAAAGAATCGTTGAGTATTTTTCTTATACAATAAAATTAAAATGTTTCAAGTAAGCAAATAAATGAACGAATTTATAATATAAGGCAATACGGTATATTTGAAAATCTACAAAAATGATGTAATGAAAAGTTTACAAAACGGGGCAATATTCATCAAAGAAACATATTTTCGCGACCAACGTAGTAATCATTACGTCCGGCGCGTTTTCATGCGTCGGTTAAGCACCGGTCCGCGCGTTGCGGGCGCTCTTGCGGTTGGGCTTCATTGATTCTACTATACAATCTAGTGATTAATTATTATCTATTATAGTAAATTAATAATTATTCCTCATGTTAAGTATTGTAATTATAAATATGATATGCACTTAGTAATAATAAAACAAATAAAACATACAAATCAGATAACTTGTGCACCGCGTAACAGCTAAAATGACTATGATTTTCAAAAATGAGGTGTTGGGTCTAAAAGATAATAAAACACACTGCTCAAATACAGGTTTAAAGAACTAAGTTAATATTTTGCATCCAACCCACTACAGTAAGGCTCAGGATATATGAAAGAAAACAATGTTGTTTACATTACTTAAAGCCAAAAAGCCGATAAAAATAAATTCTCGAGACCAATCTAACATGCGGGCGGCCATATTAGAGATAAGGATTACTTCCATCCAATCACTAAAGAAAGAAAAGCATTTCCTTTTACCTGCTTCTGCTTAAAGGATCTACCGATCCAGCATGTTTTCAGTTTGAAATAATATTTTATAAAAATTAATACATAACATTGAATCTCGATTCTTGTCTATACTGGAATTATCCCTTTTGACCTGATATTAAGGCTTAAATCACGCCCACGGGGGTACAAAAGGATTAATCCTAAATTTAGACCTAAATGAGAAAACAACGTTTTTCTATTCTTGTCTGGTCCCGGAGCTCAGTCTCGTAATCTGTAAGGACGTGTAGTCCGGTTGTGTGTGTGTTTTTTGTGTTGGATTGTCAATGTAAATAGATCTAATGATAATAATATATCAATTATAATATTAGTAATATTAATAAAGTAAATTCCAAAATTATTTAAAAAAAAAAACTTGAAATATTTTTAGTTAAACATTGAACATGATAATATAAATGTAAGTGAATATTGTTATTTTAAATAATAAAAACCTAGAATGATTTGTGATAAAATACATGTTATGCTAAAGTAGAGAAGAAACTTATTTTTGTGCTATGTTCATTTATATTTAATACATGGCTAAAGATGATGTAAAGAGGTAAGTCAATAAAACAAAACGTGCCATAGCTTGGTGTTAGAGGGCATGCTAGGGGCTTTGCCTTACTGATTTACTGATTTTTTGCTTTAAAGTACGTAAATTTTGATAGTTTTAATTTAAAATTTTCATAAAAAGTTTTAGTTAAAAATTTTTTTAAAATTGAGATTAGTTAGATCAAAATGTATCATTGAAGTGTGGTAACAGTTACATAAATAAAATTTCTTTGGTTCAAAGAAAAATTTTGAACATTACTTAAAGACGTTGGCAGGAAACTAAGAAATAATTTCTAGTTTAATAATTGAATGAGTAATATAAATGGTCGTGTTTTATATTAGCAATAACATAAAATGTTTTAATAACTTATACGTTATGTTTCATACAACAAAGTAACTGATTTGATTTTGACAAAAAAAATATAGTTGTGTGCTTGTGGCTGAAGAATGTGTCTGTCATGGTGTTTATGTGTGTTTGTGTTGTGTGTAGGTCTGTGTATATTTTGTGTAATGTGTGTGTGTGTGTTCAAATACAATAATAATAACAATAGGCATGAAATAAATAACACTAATTTATAATAAGATAAAATAATAACAAAATAAAAAAACAATATAATAAAAAAAAAAATAATGAAATTAAATAAATAATAAAAATAAAAAATAGTATAAAAAAAAGAAATAAAAATAAAATAAAAAGTATTAAAACAAATAAAAAAAACATAACTGTTAAAAAATATATGAAGTTAAGGTGCAGTAAACAATATGAGTTAAAGCAGTAAAACATATGAGTTAAAAGCCAGTAAAGCAGTAAACACAAAAAAAGCCTACTAATTTCCCTTTGGTTGCTAGGTTAAACACCTATGATTGAGTTTACACACTGATTTAACAACTGCTTTAAGCGCATGTAATGTTAAATAATATATCTGAGTTAATTAAAGCCAGTAAAACACCATGATGGTTAAAGCCCGTAAGGCAGTAAAACAAAAGCAATTACTAATCCCTAAAAATGAAAGATCAATATATTATTGATTTACATTGATTTACTGCTTATAGGTATGTTAAATCGTTAATAAAATAATGAGTTAAAGCAAGTAAAAATAATGAGTTAAAAGCAGCTAAAGCAGTAAAACGAAAAGCATACTAACCCTTTGGGTGTTAGGATTTCACAAATAAATATATGCAGTTAAACCAGTAAAAACATATGAGTTAAAGCAGTAGATCAGTATAAAACAAATGCATACTAATCCCTTTGTTGCTAGGTAACACCTCTATTGATTTACTGATTTAACCCTTTGAATCCGTTAAAATAATATGAGCTAAAGACAGTAAAACATATGAAGTCAAAGCGGTAAAGCAGTAAACAAAAAGCTACTAATTCCTTTGTTGCTAGGTAACATCTCTAATTGATTTACTGATTTTAACTGCTTTCTAAGGTAGTTACTGTTAATTAAATACTATGAAGTTTATAAGCAGTAAAACAATATGAAAAGCAGCATTAGTAACGCAATTAAAAAAAAAATAAAATGCATACTTAATCCCTTTGTTGGCTAGGTTACACCTCTAATGATTTACTATTTTAACTGATGTTAAGGTTCTGTAAGTATATGTTTTTAATAACATTTCTTGCAATTGTAGTAAAAATAAAATGATTATATATAGCCACTCTGGCTTTTTCTTCTTTTCTCCTTCCTCATTCTATTTCATTATTTATATTGGTATAGATTTGTATAATTATTTCTAAATTTTTACAACTTTGCTTCTTCAGCTTTTCCTTTGGTTTAGAGTGTAAACTACACCCTCAGCTACTCGACTCATCAACATTTGTTGAATTAGTCACGCTGATCGGGGCTTTTGCCTCGAGACTCTCTTCTGGTTTCCATCCCCTTGATCCATGACTCATTTTTATTTAAAGTAAAAGGTGTATATATGTGTGTCTTCATGTATAATATCTACATGTGTGGTGTTGTGTAGGTTGTAAGGTATTTTATAGGTTGAGCTACGGCGGGTGTACTGTAAATTTAGCAATGTTTCTATGTATCTATTGGTGGGAAGACTTGGTGAGGGTAGGGTGTGTTTGTCCAAATTATTAAATAAGTAGTACATGTGTTTAGGCTATGTGTATTTGTGTTGGCCGGTGTGTAGGCGTTATACGGTGTGAAAGCGTAAAAAGTGGCCTATGGGTGGGTGTATGTGTGGGTATAAGTAGCCTAGTGGGTGTGGTGTGTATAAATAGCCAGCGGTGCGTGCGTGTGTGCATAAGTGTCATAAGTGTGTGTAGGCGTGGGTGTAGGTGTGAGCTAGTGGTGTATGTATCTAGGGTGGGTGTAAGTGTGTGTATGCATGTGTAGGTGTAGGTGTGAGCTAGGGTGGGTGTATTTGTGGTATAAGTGTTCATAGGTGGGTGTGTACGATGTAGGTTGATGAGCTAGCGGTTGGTGTATGTATCCCATGCGCAGGGTTGGTAAGGGTGGGTTTGTGTATATAGGGGAGGGTGTATGTGTCTAGGCATGTCTTCTTCAGTAATGTGTGTAGGTGTAGGTGGTGAAGTGTAACGTGTCCCTGCTTTGGTGGGTGTATGTGTTGTATAGTAGCTCTAGCGGGTGTGTGTGTATATATAATATCGTAACGGGTGTGTGTGTGTGTGTTCAACAGTGCGCCAATGGTTGGTTATGTGCTGTGGGTATGGATGTATAGCGGTTTTACTCTCTCTTTCTCTCTCTCGTCATAATTAATATATATATCATATATATTTATATGATATATATATATATATATATATAATTATATTATATTATATATATATATATATATATATATATATATATATATAATATATATATTATTATTATATATTATATATTATATAATATAATATTAATATATATAAAATGCAAAATTGGAATAAAAAATAAAGATTTAATTGGGAAAAAAAAAGTTATGGAAAAATTAGGGTGATTCCAAATTTTTGTTGCTCCGATAAATAAACGCTTATTATATCGTAAGGAAACTATAAATGTTTACTTATTATCGGCCATTCTAGGCAAGCAGAACAATGCCTGTTAAGGTCCTATAACAGCTTCCTTAAGAAAGGTTTACGGGTCGACGCTTTCCAGTTCGGTCAGTGCTGGTATAGGTCACTTTTTTTTAAAAAATTTCCCATTTAGGGCAAATTGTGAGATTTGTTTTCATTGCGCGTGAACGGTGGGATGCATTCGCAAGGGTTAGCAGACAGAAGATTACGAGAGGAATGAGAAACAAAATGAACGCACTGAGATGCATATACATAGTGATTTGGGCGAGGCATTTTTGAAACACATACAGCAATGGCTGTAGTAATAATAATGACTGTGGTGACCACTCCTCAAAGAGGACCCAAGGGTTTCGGGAGACCTGTGAAACCTTCCAGAAGAGCAACAAGAGCAGATATATATATAAATAATATATTATATATATATATATAATATATATAATATATATATATAAATATATATATATATATATATAATATATATATATATATATACTATATAATATATATATATATATATAGTATATTATATATATATATATATTATATATATTTATATTTATATTATATATAACGCGGCGTATAAAACATAGAAAAATAAAGCCAGAAAGAAAGGCAAATTTTGAAAATAATTCAACTGAAAACTATGTATATGGGATTGGGAAGACCTCCTTGGAGAGCACAGAAAGATAAAGCAGCCACGGTGAATGGAATGGGTAAATACTGAGATACGGTGAAGGATAAACGAGATGGGAGAGTACGAGTGATGAACGGGGAAACGGGTGGGGAAATGGGAATGGACTGGTGATCGCTTCAGGTGTGTTGTGATAGTGAGCTTAAATGGTGATTAGATGGTCTTATATAAGATGCCAGTTTGTTGGAATAAATTATGAAAAAAATACGCAAATATGAAAAATAATCGCTATACTTTTCATGAATCGCTAAACGTGAAATAAAATGAAATATTTTCGGATAAAAAAAGGCCGGGGGGGTGACACAAGGTAGATTATTGGTATTACTAAGATCAACATGCAAACGGAGGTGTTTGCGAAAAATAGCGAAAAAGACGTCCGGAGCGTGGTACGTGCGGTTGCTTCGGGTGCGGGTGCGTGCTGCGTGCGCGGTTCGGGGCGTGGGGCTCGGCAGGGCTTGCGGTTAAAGCGAAAAACACGTTGGT
>JABUQX010087670.1:0-12500 GCA_015478945.1 Trachelipus rathkii
CGAGAAAGAGATGCCAGAATATCGAGCGGCAATATGATGATCAAACGCCAGCAGCTATATTCCTATATCAATGTAGTATATAACTTTTAACATGAACAGTTTATCCATACAACGAACGATGATATTAATAAATCTAATATAATACCATAAAACATAATTATGATAATTACATTTACTCTGCAGTATTATTCTCAAATTATGTCAAGCAAAATTTAGATTTCCATTCTTTACATCTTTCTACATGATACTTAAAATTTAACTATATCTTCAGTATCGATTACTAGCTAGTAACTACTGCAGACACTCAACCAACAATAATATGAATTGTACTAGTATATATATAGTATATATATATATATATATCATATATATATAATCATATGATATGAGTATATAAACTAGTATATATATATATATACTTACTAATATATATATATAATAATATTATGATATATATATATATATATATATAATATATATATATATATATATATATATATTATATATATAATATATATATAGCAGGTAATAATATAATATAATACTATATATATATATACTATATTATAGTATATATATATATTTATATATATATATATCCAATATATATATTATTATATAATTAATATCATATATATATATATATATATATAGCTATTGTTTAAGCAGCATAAATCAGAACTAAACAGAAATTCCTGCAACTGGGTGTCAGTTTTCGTCTTCAACCAAACAGTGATCGGATTACTTAACAGTTTTGGTTCGATTTTGCTCTCAGATTTCTCATCTCAACTCTTTGAACTAATTTTTGGATTCTTTCTCCGCTACGTTAGCAGATCCTGTTACATTAGCGGTAAGAAGACTAACTACTACTACTACTAGGTACTACTACTCACTACTACTAATGACTACTCGCTACTACTGACTACTCGACTACTATGTATTATTATTTGATTAGTTATTATTATTATTAATTATTATTATATTTATTATTATTATATCTATTTATTATAGTATTATTATTATTATATTTAGTTATTATTATCATCAATAATATAATAATATAATATAATAATAGATAATAATAATCAATAATAATAATGAATAATATAATAATAAGTATAATAATAATAATAATAATAATGAATAATAATAACTAATTAATAATAATAACAGTAATTAATAATAAATAAATATAATAATTAATAATGAATAAATAATAATAATAATAATAAATAAATAACTAATAATATAATAATCAATGAATAATAATAATAATCGACAAATAATAATAGATAATAGACTAACACTACCATTTCCGGACCCCCGCTGTGCATTTTGACCAACGCGATTTTAACCTGCCCTTGAACTTTTTGGGCCTTGACCTTTTTTGGCCTTGAGCTTTTTGAAGCCCCTTCGAAGTGCCCCTTTCGAAGAAGGGCTTGCTAGAGCGGAGGCGAAGCCTCCGTCGTACGTATGACCCCCGCCCTATCTTTTGACCCCCCTTTAGGGGCTTGCCAGTTTTTGATGTTTCGGGCTCTTGATATTTCATTAGTTGGGCCTTGGAATATTTGGCCTGATAGGCGTATTCAAGTGGCTGAAATTGAACCATTCCTTAACTAAATGTGCACATGTCCTAAACGGTCTTGGAGGGATTTAGTAGGGATTATCCTTGAGCTCATCCATGTACTGCCTGCCTTGCCTTTGGTAGGTATCCGCTGTGCTAACATGGAGGTCATGTAGGTATCTGACCTGTTTGGATCTGTCCTAACTTATTTCATCCGTCCGGGCCCACACACTCACACACACTGACAAACACAACCAACACACACACATCACACACACACACACACGACACACACAAACACACACACACACACACAACCACACACACACACACTTATACATACGCACACACAACACTTACACCCACCCATAGATACTTGCACTTACTTTACACTTAATACACACGTGACAAACACACGAATAACCCTTGTGGTCTTCCATGGTTCCAATTTTTTGGGCCCACCCCTAATTTTTTGGAGCTATCCTTAATTTTTCGGCAGCCCTAATTTTTGCGGCCAACCTTTGGTCTTCCAGGGGGCAATTTTGGCCCAGCTCCCTAACGTTTTTGGCCATCCTTAATTTTTCGGCCGCCCTAATTTTTCGGGCAACCCTCTCTGGTCTTCCAGGCGGGCAATTTGAGCACCTAAATTTTTCGCTCAAACCCTTGTATGTCTAGGGTACAATTTCTTTGGCCTTGTATGTTTTTTGACCTTGTAGCTTTTTTTTGATGACGTCCAGGCTTTGATGCTCAAACTTTGAATGACGTCATGCTGTGTGGGCGGTCATTCTTTGAAATGGTGCCTGATATTGATGGTTCAGATTTGAAATGGCTGTCAGATTTATTTGACGTGTTCAACTTTGGATGGTTCCCAATCATCCGTAGGAGGAGTAATCTAGAGTGTTCTATTAGTGTTCTATGAGTATAGATGAGTGCCAGGTGAGTGGCCAAGTGAGTGCCAATGAGTGCAAATGAGTGCCACGTGAGTGCCAATCGATGCCAATGTGAGTCGCCGACAAATAGTGCCACTGAGTGCCCACATAAGTGCCAACTGAGTTGCCACTTTTCTTTCAAGGCCTGTTTCTAAGCTCCCCTGAGCCCCAGAATAGCCCCTAACTATGGGTGTCTACCCCTAGGCTATAAGGTATGAGGAATCGACTGGTGTATATTACAAGTTGCTGGATGCTTCCCTACTGTGAGTTAGTATTTTTCTAACTTATCGCACGACAGAATATATTTCTAAAGAGTTACACATTTGGAGATCAAGTGAACGCAAACCGTTTCCGAGTCGCGTGCCGCAGGTGAGCCTCCTCCGCGAAAGCCACCGGCGCTGCGCCCGCAGGCGCAAATATTACGGCGTAAGCCGCCGCCGCGTGTCGCCTCGCAGGCTGCAATGATTTCCGCCGCGAACGAAAATCATGGATTATCAATGTAAAACTGATTCCAAAGAATTTCTTTTCAAATATGACTATGAGTCATTCATTTTTACTACACTTGTATGTACAAATTTTATTAAAAACATACTACCTTTACATAACCTTAAAAGCGTCAAAGTGCAGTAAATCATAGAGGTGTTTACCTAGCACCCGTAAGGGAATAGTCAATGGCCTTTTGTTTTACGCTTTACTCGCTTTAAACTAATTCTCGTTTTACTGCTTTAAACTCATATGTTTTTTACTGCCTTTGAACATATCATTTTATTAACATACAGATACTTAAAGCAGTAAAGCTCAGTAAATCAATTAGAGGTGTTACCTAGCATCAAATGGATTAGGTTGGCTTTTGTTTTACTGCTTTACCACTGCTTTAAACTCATGTTTTACTCCTTTAACTCATTTTTTACTGAATCTTAAACTCATATATATTTATTAACATTACATATCTGAAAGCAGTAAATCAGTAAATCAATTAGAAGTGTGTTACCTAAGCACCAAAGGGATTAGTACGCTTTTGTTTTACACTGTGTTTAAACTGCTTTAACTCTATGTTTTTAGCTTTAGACTCAATGCTTACTGTGTTACCCATAAAAATTATGTTTTCTTTATATTTTTTATTATTATTTCTATATTATTTAAAAATTGTAATGTAAGAAAAAACACACGCGTGTCCTGTTTTATGATAAACATATTACTATATTCGTAAGTGAAAACTTGTAATGTTAGAGAAAAACACAATCGCAGAGTGTCTGTTATATAAACATTTTTAGTACTAAATAATACCCGAACTATTTCTTATTAAAAGACATATCATAACTTATATGCTTACAGGTTGCTCTCATTAATTCATTACCTATTCACGTAAGCTGGAGTATTGGATGTGGAGCAAATTTACTTCCACGAAGGCTCCGGCTAGCACAAAGATGTCCTTGTAGTTTGGCGCACACAGGCTGTGGTAAATACTTTTCATATTATTCGAAATATTTTAAAGGAAGATGGAGTTTGCTAGCAAAGCGCGCTTTGTAAAAAGGCAATAATATGGGGGTTATTAAGTATGTTTATCAGGAACAGAATTTAAAGAATACGTAAAGAATGTGTATTCAATTTCATAAAGGCATATACGATAGGTCACAAAATATTGGGGTATTGAGATGATTTTAATGCCAATATTGGGGAATTTGGAAATACAAGAAGCGTTCACCGAGTTTATCTCACCATACTAAATATCTTCTTTTGTTTGTCAATCAACACAGAAGGTATTTTTACATCGAAAGCCAAGATATGCGAAGTGTTTCTTAAAACACAACAGTAATTTACTGTTGTTTGGACCAGAGAAGAAGACATGTTCAAATTTAAATGTACTTGGCAACTCAAAATTTTTTCTCCTTCAAAAGAAAGTGTGTCTTAAACATTTATAAAGGAGGATACTTCGATCCTCACGGTTATTTGATGTGTGAACTTCACCGCAATAAAACAGTCACAGAGTGGTTACTTCCGTGAACCACACTTCTACCTAATAGATAGAAAACTGAGTATATCTACCTGAATAAATGAGTGCTCTAGTTTTGCAAGTATTTACCTCTTATAAGAAAATTTAAAAAGCTGAAACACCTGCTGAAAAACGTAAACTAATTATCGAGGATGAGAAATTCATCCAGTGTGTATGTGAGTCGTTTAATGTCATTATAAAAGGAAATGTCCTTTAAACAGACCTCAGCAGGTAAAGCTGCGTCGTCATAGAAACATCATCTCAAAAACTCTCCCTCACATGAAAAAATGCGTGAAAAATAAAAGAAGTTACTACAGAGAGGAGAAGGCGTATTCCTGCCATTACTCTTCTCCGTTATAGCTCCACTGATAACTAAGTGGTTGTCCCGCATGATGAAACAGGCTCGCTGTAATTGCCATTAATGAATGATGAGAAAACTGAAGTATTAGAAATACAGGGCATCTGTAACAGAACGTCAGCTCCTCAGATTCAGCATTCACAGCTCCTCAATATAGGCAGATTTACCACATCAATGGCCTACTGGCATTACAATCCTCTTCACATCAACACATACAGTTGCAGCAACATGAATCCTTAAATATTGGTGCATTGACTCATTATCATTTTCAGCAGCCTCTACCTGCCCAGCTTAATGATCCTAACGTTTGAAACAGATAACCACATTACGAGAAAGATGTAACAAAGATATTAAATGTCAGACATAACATCCATGAGAAACGTATCTTATACCAAGAAGCCAATACAGAAAATGATTAAGATCTTAAAGACTTCATTCGTACCAATCACACTGCGTAACCCTCTAATCCCGATAATGTAGATATTTCTAATGAGTAAACTTGAAGTGAAAAATGAGGATAAATTTAAAAATATCCTAGAGGAGAGCTTACCTATTAGAGTACGTAAATCAGGAATAGCTTTTATATAATATTTAATAAAAGAACAATTATCTTTGAATGAAGCAGGGCAGATCGTAATTGATGTGAAATAGTTAAAGAATCAAAATATTCGTGGATTCTTGAACTAAGGGCTGATCTCTCACAACGTAACTGGAAAGAAAAGGCCCTGTCAAAAGGAATGGAATGAGATCACCAAGCACACTTCAGACTATTAATTTTCGCCAGACTTTAATCTTAATACACAAACGATTAGCAGAGCTTGGGATATATCCCAAGAGATGCAAACACTGATTCAAGTCCTTCAGACACTTCGTTACGCTTCCAGCTAAATTTTAAAACGTGTTACAGAGGAGAATAGAAATACACTTATATAAACCTAATGGTAATTCGTATGTTATGTATTATCATATGATATATTATTTAGTTAGTTGTAATGCGGTTTGTTATAAATAATAAATGTTTATGTTTAGACCTTTTCTTATCCCCTTTTTAACTTTATATATATAGTACTGTGTATATGAGTATATATACTTATATATATAATATATATATATATAAAATATATATATATAAGGTATATTATATATATATATAATTTATATATTATATATAAAATATATAAAGTAATATACTAGTATGCGCTTTACGGATTGTGGTCAGTAGCCAACATGGAGGCCAAGGAGGTAGTTGATAAGTATTACTTCAATTTGAGAGAACCAAATAGTTTTAGAGGGTTTTCCAGATTTGCAGCAAACTTCCCTACTATCGATAAAGGAGTTAAAAAAATATTTCAGAAGGGGATCTGAGAAGCATTTACTCTACATAAACCTGTAAGAAAAAAATTTCCTAAGCGGAAAAAACCATATCTCCGCAGCTCGATAGTGTATGGCCATTTAGATTTATCGGAAAGTTGAATTTAAATATAGTTCTATAATGAAGGTTTCAATAACGTACTTTTTACATTGACGTATACTCTAGATACTTGTGGGTGAGAGCCGCTTAAAAGATAAAAAGATCAGTTATAGTTGCAGCTGCAAGTACTTTGAAATTAAATAGAGGTTGAACGTAAGGCTTCCTAAAACGATCTCGACAAGATTCAGGAATGAATCAAGGGTCGAGAGTTCAGCAGAAATTATTATAGAGTATGATATAAGCTATTAAGCACATTCTCTGTAAATAGAGCGGCTATAGTTGAAAGATTTCAACGCACTATCAAAGAACGTATACAGTGATACTTTGTTCAGATGAATACTTTTAAATGCATTGATATACTACAGGACTTGGCTTACTCTTATAACAGATCTTTTCACAGAACCAAAAAGAATACTCCTTGAGAAATGATAGAGACAAAACTTTACACTCAGCAACGTCGTAAAAACCGTAAAATTAAAGATATTACGGGAATTGACGTGAATGATTATGTAAAAGTATAATGACCAATGATGATGATCGGATGACCAATTTAGAGAAAGATATGAAGTAAGATGGTCTAGAGAAGTTTGTAAAGTACATAACATTCGTGAATTTCCTAATAAAGGGCTAGATCCAATAATGAGCTCGGGTTGAGCCCCATTTTCAGCCCCCCTAAAAATGGACATAAAATTCCGAATTTTCAGCTGATTTTGAACCATGAACACCAAACTGTAGCGTTTTTTACCTTCTAAAACGTTGTTTTATGGTGTTATGTATGTATATTGAATAAGTCTGTCATGAGAGTGTAATCACTTTTAATTTAACACTCCCATCTTCAGCCTCCTTGGATTTACATCCTGATTATAAACTCTCGGATTTTACAACTGTGTTAATGAATCCTTTATACAACTTAAAAGAGAGGAATACGAGGTAGGATTATGTGAAATGATTTTAAAATACGGACATAGAAAATTTACCTCGAAGCAATCTATTACTGGATGGGTGCGTGTACAGGAAGTGTATGAAATGTGTGAACACTATATTACAAATTTGGACAGATAGCTCGGTTATCCTGAAAAGGACTAAATTGCCACAAAAAGGTGATACGACAAATTTGCTACAAAGAATACTTCTTTGAAAGAATTTACTTTGCAGAGTGGCATATTTTAAATCGGTGCTGCTATTGTTTAGTCCCATTTTAAACGATCTCTTTGCATAGTGAGTAATGTATGTGTAAGGATCTGGTAACAAACTGAAAATGGTACCTATGAAGATAAAGTAATACTATCTTTAAGATCTAACGTAAGTGGTAAACCTGCGAGAACCGGACTGTTTTTCTCGAACGATCACCATGGCAACGTAAACATATTCGCAAACGTGATGCTGAGCTGGATATACTTCATGATATCCCTACTATGTTGAAGAGGGTTATACTATCTGTGGAGAATAACCCCATGACTCCACATGAACAAAAAGATGAAGCAGATCGAGTATTGCATTATACATGCACCCCATCCGAGATGCTCAACCACCCCGGTATGGCTTATGTATACACACAAATATAATTGATCATCAATATGTAGGTAATACTAAAGCTCCTTTATTAAGAGTAGTAAATTTTCCCAAAGAGAGTAAAGTTATAACATTCCCCTAATGTTCCATTATCTACTCTGATAAGATCAAATTTTTGACTCTGTACGCATGCATTATAAAAGATGTAGAAGGAAATCCCTTCCCCTTTACATACGGCGCATTGCTATGCAAAGTTCATATTAGAAAGAAACAGATGCAGTAATTACAGCATAATGGATTATATATAAGAGAGGTGTAGTCAGATATATTTTCTTCATTCATTAACATACTCTCACGGTGTAAAGATAGTATAAGAAACAGACACTCCTGTAATAATGGACGAAAAAAGGGTATTCAGAGGATCAAAAATGCAAAGGGGGTATGGCGTGGATTTTTTGGCAAGCTATGGAGAAGTGCAAGGCCTCTAATCAGGAGAGGTGGGGAATATATAGGTAAACAAGCTATAAGAACAGGTATTGCATGACTATTCAAGATATTGCTGCAGGAAATAATCCTCGTACAGCATTAAAAAGACGTATTGCGATGTTTCAGTTGAGATGTTGGATGATGTTAAGCGTAAAATAAGACGTAAACATTCAGGTCACAGGTCGAGGACCAAGAAGATTGTCATAAAGAAAAAACCTAAGCGGAAAAAAACTCAAAAGAAAAATATGTATTGATGTATTTGCTATTTTAATTACTAACTGATAGACCTTTTATAGCGAGGTGTGGTATTCTGTATATAATATAAGTTAATATTTTTTCATGAAAAAGTGTTCATTATACGGCCAGAGTTCGCACATAAAGATGCATTTCCTTCATCCTTCTAGTCATGATTGTTGTAAAGAGTGAATTGGATCTCTTCTCCATGAACCCTCACAGATTAGCGTTAGCGAATCCAACTTTATCAGTATTAAATCCTAACCATTCAATTACCAATACCATGTTCCTCTAGAGTTCACATATTCGCAGGCACTTCTGTCATACCCTCCGATCCTCTATGTGTTTTTTATGTTAAAAACCGAGAATTTGACAAAACTGATGGTAACAGATCTTCCTTCGGGTGATGACCATATAGTATAAACAGAACAAATTTTCTGTATACATGTTTCAACCAGGTTGATAGTCTACTCTAGGAACTTCACTTACGGTGCGGTCAGCGGCTATTATCCTTATAGAAGCCTATATAGAAATTTGTTAAATGATTCAGATGAGCTAAACAATCTCATCTCCAATCATGTGGTTTTTTAATAGTTTCAATAGATGAAAGCTGCACATATAGCATAAAGCAGCTAAAGTCAGGAAATATACGTATGAATTACGGTCCATTAATGGCGATATCTTTCTCTCAAGAAAGACTCAATCTACCATCTGTAGATACTAGGAATCAATTTTAGTTCACGGGGTCAAATCCTAAATTTGCTCTTAATATAAAAAAAGCTTACTGCTACAGCTGTATGTCCCGAACCTGTTTTCAAACTGTTGGAAGCTTATCTCTATGTTAGAAAAGTGTAAATTTAAACAACCTGACAGCGGCATTTGAAATTGAAAATATTCGCTTTTGAATACTACAATGCAGTACCCTATTTAAGAAAAGTGAAACAATGATATTTAATTTTCACTTCAAGGATTAGTGGACGTATCAATACCTAACATTGTGGAACGGAAATTTACCGAAGAAAGTAATAAAGGGATTGTGGAACATGAAGCCTATTCCGGGAATTATAAAAAAGTCACCCTATAAATTCACACCTTTCGGTCTTAGGGGCATCAGTTTACATGTGAGACGGACTTGCCTCAACGGACTGATTGATGAATGTTATCAGACGGAGACCTGATCTCTGCTGTACTCGGACTTTTACGACTTAATAGCCAATACAGTATCATGTAATATAGTGGGACAGGTTCAAATCTTGAAGAATACGCAAGAATAGTAATTTATACGCCTATGATCTTACTGCGGACGATCTTTCAGCTTGTAACGCCTATCAATTTAAACATTTTGAGAAGGGCACCTTAGGACTAAGTCTCTCTTTTGGATCAAGTCTACAATCACCCATCATTGCGTAGTGGTCCTATTTGTTAGCATCGCCTCAACTCGAATGTGAAATTGCAGAGTACGCAAACGTACTTTTGGAAATTATTAGATGGAAGTGAAAGAGAAAATACATTCGGGTGTTTTAACAAATGAACCTCGCTTTTTAAGGGTGTTCGCTATAACGAAATAAATTCTGTAAAGTTGGAGAAGGAAACCTGCTTCATATTCAATACATGTGCCTCGTCACATCACCTCAAAAGGACATTGGATTTCCGTTTATAGAGCGACCTCACCAACCTGTAGAGATAATTCATTATTTGGACATTCAATTTGGATTGAGGTATTATCTATGACCTTATTTTTTAAAATAATAAGTACATTAAGCTGTGTAAACAACTATGTACGATGTTTCAATGCCTTTATAATTCTAATTCTGTGGGAGTCATTGTTTTATTTTCTATTATAATGCTTTTTAAATAATGTATGTTTTAATAACTTGTAAATATATTTGATTGCTAAAATTTGTATGTCAATGATTTTATGGTTTCTGATTATGTAATAAATGCTTTAAAATGAAAAAACGCGATTTTACTACCCTAAAACTCGTATATATATAAAAGTTTTCAAATAAAAATTTATAACATTTTATTAAATAAAATGTTTATAATAAAAAAAACTGCGTGTTTTTTTCTTACATTACAATTTTTAAATATCAATAAAATAATAAATAAAAAATATACAAAGAAAACATAAGGTTAATGAATATAGATTAGAGCAGTAAAGCATATCCATAGTTAAGCATAAACGATGAGTTAAAGCAGTAAAACAGTAGAACAAAAGCATTACTAATCCCTTTGGTGCTAGGTAACACTTCTATGATTTAACTGAATTTAACCTGCTTTAACGGTAATGTAATCGTTAATAAATATATTGAGTTAAAGCAGAAAACACATATGAGTGTTAAAGCAGGTAAAAACATGAGTTAGAAGCAGTAAAGGCATAAAAACAAAGCATACAATCCCTTTGATGCTAGGTAACACCTCTATTGACTTACTGATTTACTGCTTTAAAGGTATGTAATGTTAATAAATATATGATTTAAAGCAGTACAACATATGAGTTTATAGCGGTAAAACATGAGTTAAAAGGCAGTAAAGCAGTAAAACAAAAGCAAATACTAATTCCCATTGGGGCTAGCGTACACCTCTATTGATGTTACCTGATTTACCTGCTTTAAGGTATGTAAGTATATGTTTTTTAATAAAACTTCGTACAATTGTAGTAAAAATGAATGACTCATAGGTTTTATATATTTTAATTCTTTGAATATTTTACATTGATATCATATTTTCGTTCGCGCGCGGAAATATGCGCCTGCGGGCGCACGCGCGGCGTTACGCGGTAGATAATTGCGCCTGGCGGGCGCCCACGCGCGGCTTCGCGGAGGGGCTCACCTGCGGACGCGGACCTCGGAAACGTTTGCGTTCACTGTCTCAAATGTGTAACTCTTTAGATATATAATCTGTCGTGCTAATAAGTGTTAGAAAAATACTAACTCTTAGTAGGTAAAGCATCCTAGGCAACTTGTATATACAACCAATCGATTCCCTCAAAATACCTTACACCCCGTAGGGGTAGACACCATATTAGGGCTATTCTAGTCAGGGGAGGTTAGAAAAGGGTTGAAAAAAGTGGCAGCTCAGTTGCCACTATGTGCACGCAGTTGGCACGTATGTTGGCACTACACACTTGGCACTCATTGGAATCACTTGCATCACCTGCATCTCATCACATACTGTCATAGAACACTAATAGAACACTCCTAGATGCTTCTTACGTGCTGAGGCATCAAAGTTGATACCATCAAAAATCTGAGCCCTCAAATCTGAACCATCATATACGGCACCAATCAAAGGATGAACCGTCTCAAAGATGAACGTCATAAAGTTGAGCCCTAAGCTGACGTCATCAAAAAAGAGCACAGTCAAAAAAACTACAGAGGCCAAATGTGTACTGATACAAAAGGGTTTGTGCCGAAAAATTTGGTTCTCAAATTGCTCCCTGGATAGACCAAGGGTTGCCCGAGAAAATGTAAGGCGGCCCGAAGAAAGTTAAGGATGGCTCAAAATCTAGCGTGGGGGCGCAAAATTCCCCTGAAGACGCGAAGAAGGGTTGCGGGAAAAATTGGGCTGCCGCAATATTCGAAGCCGATGGCAAAAATTAGGGTGGGCCAAATAATTGACCCACTGGGAGACCAAAGTGGGTTGGTTTGTGTTTGTACGCGTTGTATAAGTGTAAATGTAAGGCTGCAAGTTCTATCGGGTGAGGTGTAAGTGTCATCGGTAATGTATGTATACGTGAGACGCTGTGTGTGTTGTGTGTGTGTTGTGCTGTGTGGGCGACCGCGATGGGAATGTTAGGACAGAAGTTCCAAACAAGGTCAGATTACCCTACTTTGGACCCTCATGTTAGTGCACAGATACCTACCAAAGGCAAGGCAGCAGGTACATGGATGAGCTCAAGATAATCCCTACTAATCCTCCAAGTGACTTTAAGAATGGTTCAATTTTTTAAG
>JABUQX010087670.1:17500-23156 GCA_015478945.1 Trachelipus rathkii
ATACTATATATAATATATATATATATATATATATATATGTTATATGGTAAAAAAGTAATTTTATATTTCAGATATATATATAAATATATTATATATTAATATATTTATATATATATATATATAAAAAAAAAATATATATATATATATATATATATATATATATATATATATATATATATATATATAATATATAATATATTACATATGCTAACATATATATATATATATATATATATATATATAATATATATATATATATATATATATATATATATATATTATATATATATATATAAATATAAATATATAGTATAAAATATATATATTATATTATATATATATATATATAATATATATATAATTATAATATAGTTATATATATTATATATATATATATATATATATATATATATATATATATATATATATATATATATAAAAAACATAAACAAACATATATATATATATATATATATATATATATATCCATATATATATATATATATATATATATATATAGAAGTAAACAACCTTAACAAACATACATACATAAATTCTGAGATATGAATAACCGTGTGCACACACACGTATACACGCGTAAATGCATACACACTAACATACAGGACCAAAAATTCTAAAATTGCGATATTTAGATATATTGGAACGGCAGTATCTCCGACCCTTGGAAAAAGGAAGTGCGAAAAATAGGACAAAATTATTAATGGTTTTGACGAGTTGTGAATGAGTGTTTACTAAGCTATTTTGTACGTAGTCGATTTTGATTTCGCCAGGAATGGAGTTGAAATTCTTAGTGGAGAGTATACAAAGGGATTCTATTAGTTTTCCAAGGTGTGATTTGGAGGTTTTGTGTATGGGGTCATGTTACTTATGTGTATTTTGTGATTTAAGGAGAACGATGAGATGTGAGAGAGGAGTTTCTATTGTCGTTTATTAGGTCCTGTTTGTGTTGGTAAAGTCTGCGGTCAAAGTCGTTGGTTTCTCCTATGTAAAGGCTATTGCAATCGTGGTAGGGTATAGTGTATATGCATTGAGTGGGATTAGGTGCGGGTTTAGGTGGGTGAAGAGATTGTTTGAGGGAGATGGAGTTTGAAGGGGTGAGGATAATATGTTTGGGTATATGTTGTTTTATGTTATGAATGTTAGTAGTGGGTATGGGTAAATAAAATTGCGCCAAAGATTCACAAACCCAATCATCCCATTCGACCTATTATTTCAAACGTAAATTGTATTACATACAAGTTAACATCATGGATTTCTTCACAACTTAAACCTTTAGTAGGTAATATTTCTGGTTCACATCTTTCTAACACTTTAAATTTCCTAAACCGTACCAAATCTTTGAGCCATACTACCCATCAATTTGTAAGTTTTGACGTCGTTTCTCTATTTACGTCAGTTCCTGTTCAGTTTACTCTCGACCTTTTAGAAAGATTCATTTCAGAAACAAATTTTACTTCAAACTACCCTTTTGCTTTCATTAAAAGACTCATTCTTCTGTTTTTAGAACATAGCTTTTTTACCTTTAACAATCTTTTCTTTAAACAAACCTACGGTCTAGAGTTGATGCCATATTTTTTTGAAATAAAGTATCGTACATGGAAATTAAATAAAATCTATTTTATTTCTGATCATTCCCTTCTCCATAACTCACATGGTAAGGATATGTAGATGATGTTTCTGGTTAATGGTCCTAAAGCATGTCAACATTCAACGATATCCACATTTCATTAATACACCATCTTCGATCTCTTTCACGTCATGAGCTTACTCATATTTCTATCCCTTTTTCTTGACCACTTTAATTTCTTAGCAAAATTCTCCTCAGTTACTTTACTCAATTTACAGGAAACCCACTTCTTCTTCTTCTTACATACACTGTTTCTCTACACATTCTTTCAACACTAAACTTGCTACTCTTACCTTCCCTTTTACCTAGAGCCTTTTAATATATGTTGCCGGCCCCTGTTTCTCTTCTACAAGAAACTAAAATTTCTTCCTCTATATTCGCGTAATTTAAACTATCGCTCTATATGTTATAACCTAGCTCATATCAAAAAGCCGAAGAAAAGGTTTTATTTATAGTTCCCCTTCTACCTTTTATTAAAACAAGACTACTGTATCTTACCCCGATCCCATGGTAATGTTTAAATTTCAATATTCAAGAAACATATTTCCAAATAAATATTTTGTTTTACAAAAAACAATTCCTATTCCATTAAATAAGAATTTTACAAAACCACCAAATCAACTGACGCACTGATATCCTAGGGTTTGGCAAAAACGCACCCGGTGCGGTGCAGGTGCGGTGCGCGGTGCGAGCTGTAAATGTACGTGCGGTGCGGTTGCCCGCACGGTGCGAGAAATTTTTTTAGTTCTTGGTGCGGTGCGTGCGCGTGGCGAAGCTGTTTGGTGCGGGGTTGGGGGCGGGGTTTTTTTTTTTGGTCGGTGCCTGGCCTTTGGATCAATTTCATTTTAAAAGAATTCGTATTATTATGTATATATATTATATATATTATATGCTATCTATATATACATTTATATATTTTCTACTATTTATATATATATATTACGTTATATTACTATATTATTATTATGATAATATAAAATAGTCATTAGTACAAAAATGAGTTATTTATATACTAACTTTCAAAGACCGCGAGTCAGCATTTCAATATAACTGATATTGGATCAGAGTCTCTGGATGCTGAAGTCTTGCATCTCCGAATTTTGATAATTGAAATACACAACAGCTTCAGTCTGCATTCAGTTGTATATGCAAATCGCCAGTGGCTGAAGGTGATTGTAGGAGCTTGTATTTCTATCTAGCACATGAAAAGTTATTGTCAAAGATTGTTTGATGAAAGGTACAGTGTCCTGTGTGTGAAATACGGAATTTGTCCTGATAATTTATTTTATATTTGTGAATCAACGAAGAATAAAAACTACGTTGATTATAAATATAGCCTGATCAAGAATAATCAAGACGTTAAGAGGCGTAAGAAATAATATGACGTTTTTTTGCAAGTTTGCCTCATGACTTGGCAACGAAGTTAACCATCCATGCTATGGAAAGTACGGTTTATATTCCTTACAACTCTGCGTGTTGCGATCGGAGTGTGGGATCGTGTCTGTGTTCTATCTGTTAGTGTTCTTTGAAACATCACAAACGAGCTGACTGTTTCGTTTGGGCAGCTCTATGGATACACCATTACTAAATGGAACTTTTGTCGACTGCTATTGCAGAAAATGGGAAATCAATCAAAAGATGGAAATTTTGCACTTAGTTTTTTTAATACTATGAATAAAAAGCCTTTTTGCCTATTTTTTGTAAAGCATTAAGACGCAAATCCTATACCACACTAATTACAACGATTAGAAAGCAAGATTCACAAATGAAAATGGAAACGTTCTAGTGTGTGGTGGTCTTAATTATAAAACCAATATTCTGAATGATCAAAAGTGAAGAAAAAAACAGAGATGAAGTTCCAGAAGTGAAAGAATGAGGTCACTCTGCATCAAGCTATTGGTGGGAATGGGTTGGCCGTGATTTCTGAGTATTCATTTTCGCATCGGTAGAGAATTCTATCCTGCTTTTTATTGTAAGTTATGTTAGTGTTTATTGATTGATACTGTTTTTTCACATTGAGAATTTTATATAGAATCTATGTTCTTAAAGTGTAAGCTGTACGCTTTAAGGTTAATATATTATATACATTACATATATAGAGTAACTATATACTATATATATATATATATATCTATATATATATATATATATACTATATATATATATATAAAATATATATATATATATAATTATATCTATATATATGAAAACTTACTTAACGCCCACGCGGAACGGGACGTCAGATTTCAAAAAAATAATTTTACACTGTAGGTAAGAAGCCTATGATACGTAATAGAAGTTTCTAGGGCCGCGAAAATGGATTTTTTTTTTTTTAGGTTAGGTTAGTTAGGTTAGGTTATCCGCTTAGCGTTAGGTTAGGTTAATTTGGTTAGGTAGGTTAGCTTAGTTCAACGTAACAACTGAGTTGTGTTTTTTTAAATTAAATTTAAAAAATAATTGAAGTCATTCTCTTTTATTTATTTCCTATAATCATAGAAAACGTCAGCCGTAAAACATCCAAGTAGTATATAAATGGATTTTAATTACGCAGTAAAAAGAAGTTCGTAAATATAATAATAATAATATAATATAATTACTGTTTGTGAAAAGGAAGCTTATTAGGCAAATTCTTTCTTTTTGAGCAATGTTTAGCGTAAATTAACGAGCTATTTTAGTTTTTTCAGTATTAACTGTGGCGTTCTGTATTTCGGGATATGGGCTATAGGCAAAATCTATACATATCTCTAAATCATTTGCTGTCGATATATATATATATATTATTATATATTATTATACTATTATATATATATATATATATATATAATATATAACAGAAAAGTCTAGTATCGGTCACACGGAAACGGGACTTCGGATTTTAAAAAAAAATTTAACATATGGGACATATAAAGATGTTCTAGGGGTGAAATGGAAAAAAAATCAATTTTATTTCAGGTTATTGGTTCGCATTAAAAAAATTCACGTATGTTGATTCAAGGGTAATGTTTAGGTTTAGTAGGTTACGTCTCCTGTGAAGTTTCTTTAAATCCGACGTTTCCTAACGTAGATATATAAAAAACAAAAATAAAAAATTACATTTCTCCCCTAGAACATCTTTTATGTACCTAGTAGTCACCCTGTGAAAAGAATTTTTGAAATTCCGATCGTCCCGTTCCGTGTCCCCATTACTATAATTTATACATATATAAATATTATATATATATATATATATTACATATAATATACTATGAGTATCTATTGTATATAAACCTATCGTATATATATAAGATACTAATTGTAGTATGTATATTATGATAACTATTATATATAATATCACTACAGGATAATATATATATACTATATTAGTAAGATGAATTACTGTATATATATATTAGGAAACTCTTAAATATTCTCGATCCTGAATATCAAGCCCCGACACGAAAAGCAATTGCAACGAATCATATAAATTGTTTGTACGACGACATGAGACAAAAATTCAAAGTATGTTGTCAAGCCAGTCCGAAGATGGTAAGTTTAATCACTTTAATGTAACATTTCGATTTATGGACATGCACCATCAAAATGCAAAGGTCAGTTTTTAGCCTAACTTCACACCTCGAAATATGATGAAATAACTTAGAAATGCGTCGTTTTTTGTTATCGGATGACAGAATTCCAGTGGATGGAATCTTCATACAGTGATAACGATAAGTGCTTTTCAATCAAAAGTGTTTCTAAGAACTTAATTTAGAGATGCTTTCCTTTGCTGTTACTTATAATGGAACAAATGTTATTATAAAGCATGTCAGAAATTGAATATAAAAGATTACCTTTGCATTGCACATACTAAACCTTTGTATTGATCCGTTTTATTTCAAAACCGACAAAATCAATAACATTTACATAAAAAAAAGTGTTGCTAAAGGTTCGCAATATTGCAACGTTATTTCAAAGATTTCCAAAAATTTGGAAAATGACGTACAAAGCAATGCTATAAATCAGAAAAAAATA
>JABUQX010087671.1:7500-25000 GCA_015478945.1 Trachelipus rathkii
TCTCCTGAACGTTTCTAGCAACAGGAGTTCGAAAAAATAATTAATCTAATGAACATATTTCAAGTTATTATTCTTAAAGAAAATAAATTTAATAATAGAATTGGAAATTTAAAATTAAAATATTTTTTTTTAGTTATTGTTTCTTATTCATTTTCTATAAATTTTAAGAGAAATTATTACTAACTAATGTATTATTTATTATTACTAGTGTTATTATTAGTGTTATTATTAGTGTTATTATTAGTTTTATTATTATTGTTATTATTATATTATTATTATTATTATTATTATTATTATTTTATATATTATATTATTATTATTATTTATTATTATTATTTTATTATTATTATTATTATTATTATTATTATTTTATTATATATATTATCATTAATATATTATTATTATTATTATTATTATTATTATTATTTTATTATTATTATATTATTATTATTATTATTATTAATTCATTATTATTATTATTTATTATTATTTATTATTATCATTATTATTATTAATTATGATTATTATTATTATTATTATTATTTATTATTATTTTATTATTATTATTATTATTATTATTATTATTATTTATTATTATTATTATTATTATTAATTATTATTATTATTTTATTATTATTATATTATTATTATTATTATTATTGATTATTATTATTATTAATGATGAAGTTTCAAAAGAAAGATGCTTGGATTTATATAAGGAGGAAAAAAGAAATACTAAAATGTGCATACGTAAGGAAAACAAGAGGTAATGAAACAGTTTGGAAGGAGGATGAATGAGGACATACAAGGGAATAGGAAGCCCTTCTGCGAAGGAAGCGCGAAAGGTTAAGAATGAAATAAGGGGAATTGCTTAGAATAATGAATAGGGATGGTGCTTTTGTACTGATTGAAATGGATGTGGGGAGTCGGGAAAGAACAACTTCAAATCTTGCACAATATTACAGTAATGATGAGGTGATAGTGAATGTGTGTGGGTTTGATGGTGCAAGAAGGATAGGTATTTTGGGGATGAGGTTATTAGTAAGGAGGAGGTAATGGGTAGAGTGAGAAAGTTGAAGAATGGTAAATCTACAGGTATAGATGAAATTACTGGTGAAATGATCAAGAACGGAGGCGAGATGGTGATTGATTGCGATTTGGAAGTTTGTGTAATAGCGTTTATGGAGGGTATAGTTCCAAGGGATTGGGAGAGCGGTAATAAGTACCCTATTATAAGGGGTAGGGAGAAAAGGGGAATTTGTAGAAATTATAGGGGAATAATTTTATTGAGTGTTGTAGGGAAGGTATATATATGCTGGTATTTTGGTTGAAAGAGTGCGTCGAGTGACTGAGGGACTGGTTGGTGAAGAACAAGGTGCGTTTAGGAGTGGTAGAGGATGTGTGGATCAAATCTTTACATTGAAACAAATGATTGAGAAAATGAGGGAGAAGAAGAATAAATTGTATTTAGATTTTATGGATTTACAACAGGCGTACGATAGAGTTAATAGGGAAGCTTTATGGCAGGTATTAGTGATATATGGTGTTGGTGGTAGGCTTCTGAATGGAATCAAAAGTATGTATGACGATAGTGAAGCGTGTGTAAGAATAAATGGTGTCATGGTGATTGGTTTAGGAATTAAATAGCGGAGTGAGACAGGGTTGTTATGTCTCCTTTGGTTATTCAATTTGTGTATATGGATGGGGTTATGACAGAATTCGAGTGGGGATGGCAGGAAATGGTGTTTGAATGATGGAAATGGAGGTGAGTGGAGGGTGCCCTCCTATTATATCGGATGATTTGGTTTTGTGTGGCGATTCTGAAGAGAGTTTGAAGAGGATTTGGTAAGATGAGATTGGCAGGTAGTAAAAGGAGGGGTTTGAAAGTAAACGAGATAAGAGTAGGTATGTTGTGAGGTGAGGACAGTCCTAGTGTGAAGTATGTTAAGAATGATGAGCGCTGGAGCACAGTTGTCTGAGTTTATAATATTTAGGTAGTGTTGGATGTGAAGGGAACGGATGATCCAGAGTGTAGTAGGAAAGTTGTGAATGGCACGGAAGGTTGCTGGTGGCAATTAAAATTCGTTGCGTGAAGTAAAGGATAAGTCTGAGTGCGCTAGAGTCTTACATGAGGGTAAGTTGTTACCTGTGTTATGTATGGTAGTGAGACTTTGGTCTGGAATAAGAAGTATAGACTCTAAAGTTCAATGTGTTCAGATGACAATCTTAGGTGCATGCTAGGTGTGAAAAGAATTAATAAAGTGAGGATGAACGTATTAGAGATCTGTGTGGTGGTGAAGAAAGGGGTAAAATGAGAGAATAAATGAAATATGTTGAGATGGTTTGGGTATGTGGAAAGGATGAATGATAGCCGGTTGGTTAAAGCGGATGTATAGTGGAGAGGGTGTTGGGAACCGACCTGGGAGACCGAAGAGGAAGTGGATTGAGTCGGTGAAAGAATGTCTGAAGGAGAGAATGTGAGTTTGCAGAGGCGAGAATAAAAGGTGCATAATAGGAAAGAATGGCGGGGTTTTGTATGGGGGCATGGTTTGTGGCCACCTGGGCAGGGGAATGACCTTCATTGACGATTTACCATATGGAGGGTCCGTCGCGGTCCATGAAGCTCTAGGGTGGATTTTCTGTCTGTGATGAGCTCTCACTAATTAATGGTACAGAGGGGGCGGTAGGCTGGGCCTTCTCTTTCGACGTTTGTCATGTTCTCATACGGCTTTTATTTTCCGATGCTTCTACAGCAAATAACCCCCAATCTTGGGGCAAAGAGGAAGGTGAAGAAAGAAAGAAAGAAAGAATTATTTTTTTTTTTTTAAATATATATATATATAATATATATATATATATCTATATATTATATATACTATATATATCGCATTCATAGTGTAGGTAAGAATGTAAACACCCCAAAAAGGAACAGTCTCTCGCCAGATACTAGTGAAACCTTAATGTTTTTGCATCACAATTTGTGAATTTTTAAATTTGAGTATTTTTTTTTTGTTTTGTTTTGTTTCTGAGAGCGGACCTCACCAACAAAGGGCATATGCCGTCCCTCCAGGCAGACAAAAAACTGCCCTTCAGGCTACCACGAGCTCAAGGCAAGTGAACCCAGCCTGCAGAGAGCCCGTGTATACTACTTCATTACTCATTATCGTTACTTGAAAAGTAATTTCGTTATAGTTACTCCCTTTCATTGTGGCAAAAGTAACGAGTTTACGTTACTTCAGTCGGTAACGTTACTGAATATTATATATATTTTATTATATCTTATAGTATATATATTATATATTATATATATATTTATTTATATATATATATATAGCTTATATATATATATATATATATATAGCTAATGAATCTATTTGTATATAAAAATATCTATATTTAAATTAAAAATTTATATTTATATATATATAAATCTGACAGGTATTATATATATACATATATATATTATATATATATACTATATATATATATATAAGATAATATATAAATATATATATAAATATATAATATATATATATATATATATAACTATATATACATGTTTATATATAATATATATTATTATATATATATATATATATATATATATATATATATAATATATATATATATATACGGTATATATATATATATATATATATTATATAATATATATATATATATATATATATATATATATATATATATATTATTATTATATATATATATATATATATATATATATATTAAACCAGGAAACCCCTCTGACCTACATCATATCGCCATATCATATCAACAATATGCGAACTACTAGAAAAAACTATATTAAACAAAATAATTTCACACATCGTCAAACACAAATTTCAACTCGGCTTTAAACAAAACCACTCAACTACAGCGCACTCACAAAATATCATACAACCCACAATCAACGGCCTAACTCAAAACCAACTCATCAAAACAATATCATAGCAATCCGACTCGACAAAGCATCCGAATACAGCTTCCCAAACACAACCTTGATCACAAAAGTAACAAAAATCTAACATTTCCCACTAATCTAAAGAAATGGATTTCCAACTTTCTATCAGGACGAAAAACATAAATACAAACAAATAATACAAAATCCAGAAGAGTAAACATCAACAATGGAGTACCCCAAGGCTCAATAGATATCCACCACACTATTCAACCTATTTACGGCCGACCTACCACAACCAGAAACAGACCACACAATCATAACAACCTACGCAGGTGACATCACCATAGCCACAACACACCAGAACCTAACAAGGCACAAACTGACAACAACATACATCACCATTTCAACATGACTACAAAAACAAATGTCCTCCTCGCCAAACAAATCTTCAATTACATTAATTACCACCGACCGCCAACTTGGTGCCACACACCCACTGGTCTACCTAAACAACATTGCTATCCCCTAAAAAAAAAATCCCAAAATCCTCGGAGTAACACTTGACACGCGTCTCACCTTTACGACGAAACACATAGACAACATAACCTCATCTGCTACCAAGAAGCTGAACATATTAAGAACCATCGCTGGCACAGACTTCACAAACAATAAACTAACCATCACCACCATTTACAAACAATACATTCGCCCGACCCTAAACTACGCTTCTCCAACCTGGCATTAACTCTGACTAAAAATAATGACAATAAAAAACTCCAAGCGACACAAAACAAAACCTCTAAGAATCATAACATAATGCATATCGACAGAACCACACAAAAACTGCCGAAGAAACTAAATTCTGCCCATACGACTAGACACACACCTGGGTTATGATTGCACACAATTTCCTTTCAAAACCAAACACTCCAACACCCATGGGTACATTGCAACTCTCCTTCTCCGCCCACCACAAAGGCTCAAACAACCTCCTTCTTCACAAGTGCTATATTACAAACAAATTCTGAACAACATTCAATAACCACCAAACAACACATACATACACAAACAAAATCCACACGATACTAATAGAAACCACTTAAAGCCGTAGACCACCAAACAATTTTAAGAAACACCCACCAGAAATAGCATCAGAATTCAACTCACTACAAGAACCAGTCCAGTTATCTTGGCAAAAGCTAAGATGTGACCATCAACCTTAAATTATAATATATAAACAAGATTCAACCTTAACTCACACACTAAAGCATCTGTCAAAACTGTAACCAGGTTCGAGAGGATACATTCCCACTTCTTCTCTCATTGTTTAAATAACTCTCACACAGAACAGCGTGGACATAACATTCTGGGCGTGGTGTGGCTCTCCCATGAATGGGGTGTCAAGGGTGAGAAGGTATATATCATATATATATATATATATATATATATATATATATATATATATAATATATATATATATATATAGTAATATATATTATATATATATTAATTTAGGGCCTTTATGTTCACCTGAATGACACTTGGTATTGGTGCTTCATTTTAATGTGAGCTCTCAATTTAGAGACTGCCTTTGCATGTCCTTTAAGGGTATTTCCAAAATGGCATTCAATGCATTCGTTATTTTGATCCCTTTATTTCAGGAACCTATCATGGGTCCCTAGAATAAACGGGAGATTCGCAGTTAGTGTACCCTCATCAGTAGAAACTCTATCTTTCAAACTGTAGACAAATCGACTTGCCTCTCATGTAAAAGAGTTACAAGATTTCCAATGTTCATGGCATATCCAAGTTGGTATTCAAGCATTCCACTATCTTGATCCTTTTTTCAGGACCTACTATGGGTAATAAAAAAAAGCGGGAGATATCCAAACATCTGGTCCTTATCACTAGGACACTGTCTTTCAACCTGTAGTCAAATCAAAGACTGTTTTTCCTCATGTAAAAGTTACAAAAGTTGCAATATTAATGGTATTTCCAAATTGACATTGATGCATTCCATTTTTTACCCCTATTTCAGGAACTACTATTGGTCCTACAAAAAAACGCTAGATATGCAGACATGTTGGCCATTTTCAAGTGGACACGGTCTTTCAACCAGTAATCAAGTTAAAGAATGCTGTCTCTCATGTATAAAGTTACGTAAGTTGCAATGTTAATGGTATATCCAAATTGGCATTCAAGCAATCCATTATTTTGACACTTTTTTCAGGAATTACTATGGTTCCTACAATAAAGCGGTATATATCCAGACATGTTAGCACTCATCAGTAGGACACCGTCTTTCAACCTGTAGTCAAATCAAAGACTATTGCCCCCTTGTAAAAAGTTCAAAGACTTACACTGTTTATGGTATATTCAAATTGTCATTCAAACATTCCATTATTTTGACCCATATTTAAATACCTTCTCTGGGTCCTACAAAAATCGGGAGATATCCAGACAAGTTGGCCATCTTCAGTTCTAAACTGTTTTTGAAACTGCAATCAAATCAAAGACTGTTGGCCCTCATGTAAAAAGTTACAAGAGTTGCAATATTAATGGTATAACTAAATTGACATTTAGGAATTCCATTATTTTGACCCTTATTTCAATACCTACTATGGGCCCTACACAAAAAGGAGAAATCCAAACATCTTATCAGTATTACTCTGTCTTTCAACATGTAATCAAATCAAAGAATGCAGCTATTCACTGTAAAAGGTTACAAGAGTTGCAATGTTAAGGTATATCCAAATTGGTATTGAAGCATTCCATATTTTTACCCTACTAAGGGTCCTACAGGAAAAACGGAAGATGCCCAGACATCCTGGCCCTCTTCAGTAAGACACGGTCCTTCAACCTGTAGTTGGAATATTAAAGGTATTTCCAAATTGACATTCAGGCACTCCATTATTTTGATCCATATTTTACTGGGTTTTAAAAAAAACGGGAGATATTCCGACGTGTTCTACAACTTCTGGTGGACACTGCCTTCTAACTGTAGTTAAATCAAAGATCGTTGCCCCTCATGTAAAATGTTACAAGAGTTGCAATATTAACGGTATATCCAAATTGGCATTCAAGTATTCCATTAATTTAACCCTAATTTCAGAGCTGACTATGGATCCTACAGAAAATGGTTGATATAGAGACAAGTTGGCCCTGATCAGTAGTAAACTGTCTTTCAACCTGTAGTCAAATGAAAGACTGTTGCCCCTCATGTAAATATTATAAGAGTTGCAATATTAATGGTATATCCAAATTGACATTCAAGCTTTTCATTGTTTTGACCCTTATTTCAGGACTTACTATGGGTCCTAGAAATAAAAGAGAAATATCCAGACATGTTGGTCGTTTTCAGTTCAGTAGAACAAGGTCTTTCAACCAGTAGTCAAATACAAGGCTGTTGCCCCTCATATAAAATTTGAAAAGAGTTATAATGTTTATGGTATATCAAAACTGGTATTCAAGCATTCAATTATTTGACCCATGTTTCAAGACCTACTATGGATCCTATAAAACAACAAGGTATATAAAACAACAAGATATATATTGACCCTCATCAGTATGACACTGTCTTTCAAATTTTAGTAAATTGAAAGACAGTTGCCCCTCATGTAAGAAGTTACAAGAGTTGGAATGTTAATGGTATATCCAAATTGGCATTTAAGCATTTCATTATTTTGGCAGTTATTTCAGGACCTACTTTGGCTCCTTCAAAAGAACGTTGAGATATACAGAGATGATGGGCATCTTCAATAGGAAATTGTTTGTACTCAAATCAATTACTGTTGCCCTTTCATATAAAAAGTTACAAGAGTTGCAATGTTAAATGTTAATGGCATTTAAAAATTGGCATTCAAGCAATCTATTATTTCGGCCCTTTACTCAAAAACTACTATGGTTCCTACCAAAAACTAGCGATATCCAGATATGTTGACACTCATCAGTAGAACACTGTATTTCAACCTGTAGTCAACTCAAAGACTGTTGTACCTTATATAAAAAATTACCAGTGTTGCAATGTTTATTGTACATTCAAATTAGCATTCGAGCATTCCGGTATTTTGACATTTATTTCAGGACATACTATGGGTCCTACAATAAAACGGGAGATATCCAGACATGTGGCACTCATCAGTAGGACACTGTCTTTTAAAATTTAGTCAAATTTAGACCAAATTTAAAAGTAAAGTAAAAAGTTACAAGAGTTGCAATGTTAATGGTATATCCAAATTCGCATTCAAGTATTTCATTATTTTTACCCATATTTCAGGACTTTTTTGCCCTCTTTATTTTAAAAAAAAAAAAAAAAAAAAAAAGGCAAGATATCCAGACATGTTTTTCCTTTCTTTATTTTTAAATCATCTTTCAAATTATATATATATATATATATATTATTATTATATATTTGAAGATATATATATATATATATATATATAATATATATAATATATATATATATATATATTTATATTTATATATTATACATATATATATATATATATAATATATTATATTATATATATATATATATATTATATATATATATTATATATATATATGTATATATTATATTAATGTATATAAATGGTGATAAAGAAGAAAAAGATGAGAATCATTTCTGTTGCAAAGGACTAGGATTGAAGAACATTGCGAATGTGAAATCGTCGTCATATGCCGAGAGGGGTGTTGAAGAGTACGTCATCATGACTGGATTGCACATCGTCGTTATGCAGAAGAGTTGGTACCTCCGAAGGTTATATCTAATAGTATGGTTCATATCATTGTATTCTATTTTACCTTTTTAATATACTTACTTGCTATTCCAATCTAGTAATGGACTTGTGTTATAATGTGTTTGTACATATTAAATGGTGTTTGTAACTAAAGTATTCGTAACCTCTTCTATGATATTTAGCAATTGGGTATGCAAAGTGAACTGCGATATTTGGACTTCTAGCATGGTAGGAGAGCGTAGTTAGTTAGTTACTAAATTACTACGTTGCTGCTTTGCTACTTCGTTGCTACTTAAAGATTGATCAAGTTAAGTTACGATACTAAAACAAACATCGGATACAGAAATAAAATTGTATCATGGCAAGTTCTACTGGAATACGTATCGAACCCCTACAAAAGGATAATTATGATACTTGGTGTATTGAATCGCAAAGCTTTATTAATTAGAAGCGATTTATGGGAATACGTCAGTGATGAAAAGAAAAGACCAGAAAATTCATCAGAAGCTACACAATGGGATGCGTTCGATCGTAAAGCTAAGTCAGAATTAATACTTATAATTCACCCATCGGAGTTGAAACAAATTAAAGATTGTGAATCTTCAAATCAAGTTTGGGAAAAATTAAAAGGTATTTATCAATCAAAGAATCCTGCGCGTAAGGCAATGTTGCTTAAACAACTAACTTTGAGTAAGCTAAAAGCCGATGAAGATGTAAAAGGTTACTTGGATATTCTTCGACGCCGTGAGTAAATTGCGTGAGTTGAAAATTGATATTCATGGGGATATGTTGAGTATACTATTATTATATAGTTTGCCTGATGAATACAGTAACTTCAGATGCGCAATGGAAAGTCGAGACGAATTGCCTGACGTCGAAATCTTACGAGTGAAAATTATGGAAGAGAGTAAGATTAGACATCAAGATTCTACTAATACTAAGATGGATGCTATGGTAACCACGAAGACAAATTTTAAGAAAAATAGTCACGAAAAGCGACCTATGTGGAAATCACATGTCAGATGTTACAAATGTAACTTATTTGGGCATATAGCATCGAAATGTAGAACTAAATTGTCAAGAAACGAACCTGAAGAAAATAGCAATCACGTGGTTTTATCTGCGAGCACCGATGAAAATGTCTCCGTGAAATGGTGTTTAGATAGCGGATCAACTGCGCATATGTGTTCAAAAGATAAGTATTTTACCGAATTAAGTACTACTAAAGATAAGAAAATTAGGTTAGCAGACTCTTCTGAAACTTTTATAAATGGTACAGGCAGTATTAATATAAAAAGTCAACTAGGAAGAGAAATTAAAAACGTTAATATAAACGAAGCTCTTTACGTGCCAAATTTGCATACTAATTTACTATCTGTCTCAAAAATGACCGATAAAGGATGCAAAGTTGTATTTTCACAAGATAATGCAAAAATATATGGTAAAGACGGAAAACTTTTATTGATAGCTAATAGAAAAGATAACCTATATTATTTGCAAGAAAAAGCTTCAGTAGCGTCTGAAATTAAATCTTCTGATATAGAGATTTGGCATCGCAGATTTGGTCATTTAAATATTAAAGATTTAAAAAGTTTACGAAATAAACATTTGGTGCACGGATTAAACTTTAAAACTTCTGATATGCCTAACTGTGAAACATGCATAAAAAATAAAATGACTCAATTGCCTTTTAAAAAGTCTCATCGCGAAAGTACAAAACTTTTGGAAATTGTTCATTCCGATATATGTGGACCGTTTCGAATTCCATCACTCGGAAATCATAAATTTTTTATCACTTTCATAGATGATAAAAGTAGATATACTGTTGTAAAATTCCTGAAGAATAAAAGCGAAGCTTTGGAAAAATTTAAAGAATATAAATTATTCGTAGAAAATCAGTCAGGTGAAAAAATAAAATATTTTCAAACTGATAATGCTTCAGAATTTCTTTCTCATGATTTTTCAAAATTTCTAAGTGAAAATTGCATTGGAAGAAGACTTAGTGTTCCATACCGTGACAATAAAGTGTGTAAACTGAATAAAGCTCTTTATGGACTGAAACAATCTGGTCGGATGTGGTACAATAAACTTCATCAAAGTCTCTTAAATCTTGATTTCAAACCCACAGATGCTGATCCATGTGTTTATATGTGCGGAAATGTTAACGATCTCATTATCATTGGCGTATATGTGGATGATTTGATACTGGCATCCAAGAATACAATCTTGTTAGGAAAAATAAAAGAAAGACTCTTAGAACAGTTCCGAATGAAAGATATGGGGCCTATTGAGAACTGTCTAGGTATAGAGTTTAAATCTTCCAAAAGTGGATTTATATTGTCACAAAAGGGATATGTGAAAAATATACTGGATCAATACGGGATGACTGAGTGTAAGCCTGTTGTGACACCCATTGAATATGGAAGTAAATTGTTAAAACCAGATCCTGTATCTGAAGAAGAAATGAAGAAATTTCCATTCCAATCCCTTATAGGTTCATTAATGTATCTTTCTGTTTCTACTAGGCCAGATATATCATACGCCGTTCATTCCCTCAGCCAGTTTAACAATAATTATAATGAACAACACTGGAAAGCTGCAAAAAGAGTCCTCAGGTACCTAAAAGGGACTATAGATTACACTCTTGCCTACTACCAAACTAAATTACCGGTGAAGGGTTTCACCGATGCGGATTGGGGAAACTGTATCATCGATAGAAAATCCTACACCGGGTATGCTTTTGTATATGGCGGTGCAGCCATCACTTGGGAATCACGAAAACAAAGGACAGTTGCCCAATCGAGTGTTGAGGCTGAATATATGGCTTTGACGGAGGCTTCTAGAGAAGCCATTTACTTACGAAATTTTCTGAGAGAAATTGGGGAAGAGGATATGCATAAAGATTCTACTATGATATATTGCGATAGTCAAGGGGCTCAAAGTCTTGCATATAACCCCATTCATCATTCCAGAACAAAGCATATTGATATCAGGCACCACTTCATCCGACAAACTGTGACAGAAGGGAAAATCGTCGTCAAATATATACCTACTGAGGAAATGGTTGCAGATGCACTGACAAAGCCATTGACGGGTGAAAGGCATCATTTCTGTTGCAAAGGATTAGGATTGAAGAACATTGCGAATGTGGAATCATCGTCATATGCCGAGAGGGGGTGTTGAAGAGTACGTCATCATGACTGGATTACACATCATCGTTATGCAGAAGAGTTGGTACCTCCGAAGGTTATATCTAAGATTGTATGGTTCATATCATTGTATTCTATTTTACCTTTTTAATATACTTACTTGCTATTCCAATCTAGTAATGGACTTGTGTTATATTGTGTTTGTACATATTAAATGGTGTTTGTAACTAAAGTATTCGTAACTCTCTTCTAATGATATTTAGCATTTGGTATGACAAAGTGACTATATATATATTATATATATATAATATATATATATATAATATATATATATATATATATATCTATATATATATATATATAATTATAAATATATATATTACTTAGTCCCTCCAATTGTCTGATTGCACCGGTGGTGGCTTGGCCATATCTCTGTCGTATTATATTGATCCAACTCTTAGTAGTGGGGAATCTTAATTTAACAATGAAAAGCAACACCAGGGCTTTAGACAACAACATGGAGAGATCTTTATTGACAAGAATAAACGACGTTTCGGAACTCGACTGATTCCATCATCAGGCTAACAAATAATAAATAAAAATAGAACTAGTACAAATAAATGAAATAATCTAACGTTATAAAACTAAAAACATTGAAGCAGTTAAATTTAAAATGCGTACATTTGTTTAAATTAAATCACAAAAATGTTACAAAAAACAAAAGCAAATTCACATTATTAGACACTCGAAAGCAATCATGGCTAGTATTAAAATTATATAACAACATTATCAAAATGAATAAGTGGTATTTTTAATTATATGAAGGGTAACTTTTCAAAAAAATTTATAATCAATTAGCTATCTTATGAACAGAGAACGAACGCGTGAGGAAACTTACTTAGTCACAATGAAATGTATTACACTCGAAGAAAATATATAAATAAATACAGGTGAAGGCGGACAGCACTTTCCATCTGGGAGGTTTAAGCAGAAGTTTTTGTTTTTGTTTTTGTTTTTGTTTTTGTTTCTGAGAGCGGACCTCACCAACAAAGGGCATATGCCGTCCCTCCAGGCAGACAAAAAACTGCCCTTCAGGCTACCACGAGCTCAAGGCAAGTGAACCCACCTGCACGAGAGCCCGTGGTACTCTCCTAAGCAGAAGTAGTTTAAACGGGCCACTATCGTTGTTGAGGGAGGGTTTGATGTCGGCAATATGTAAAGATTCTAAAATATTTAGGTTGGTTGGTGATTTTGTTTGGGTTAATATGGAAAAGTTTGTGTGATTGAAGGAATGGTCGTGCGTGTGAGCGTGGTCACGTATAGCGGAGTGTGAAGGGGAATTGAGGATAAGGTTGGTGCGTGTGGAAACACCTCTGTGCTCATCCACTCTTACGTTGAGCTGGCGTAAAGTACTACCAACATAAACGGCATCACAGCCGTTACAATTGAATTTGTAAATAACAGAAGAGCGGAGTTGCGAGGGTGTTTTTTCTTTATGGTTACAAAAAGAAGCAATTGTAAAGGAGGAATTGAAAATCAAATTGATGTTTAATTGTGGGAAACTATTATTTAAAACGTGAGCAAGGTCCTTACGTAGTTTAGTGTAAATATGTTCATAATAAGGTAGAGGAATATACAACTTCAGTTTAGGGGTTAAGAAAGTAATGGGGGGAGGGTCCAATTCTGCGTTTAAGAGATTGTTGATAAATTTGTTTATGAGAGAGAGAGGGAAGAGGTTTGATACGAAAAAATTTGACAGGAATGTAAATTCTTTGTGTAACAAACTATAAGTGGAAGATAGATGAAAGGCTCTGTATAAAAGGGTTTTAATACTATTACATTTGAAAGCAAGGGGGGTATGGCTGAAAAAGTTTAAGCCAAGTCCTGTAAAGGTCTTTTTCCTAAAAATTGACGTAGAGAAATCTGATGAAGTTTTTCTGATAAATAAATCCAAAAAAGGAAGGGAGTTCTCCGATTCGTCCTCATGTGTGAAAGTTATGTTTGGTAACTGTGAGTTTACATAGTCAAAAAAATATGGAATTTTGTTTTTATCTGTAAAAAGTAGGAACGTATCGTCCATATATCTTTTATAGAAAGTAGGTTTGAAGAGGGGGGGACAATTTTCAAGCCAGATTTTTTCGTGGTGTATCAAGTATGCATTGGCCAGGATTGAGCTTAATGGTGAGCCCATAGCTAGGGAATTAGTTTGTGTATATAATACATTATCAAAAAAGAAGTATGTATCTTGGGCTGCAAGTTGCAAAAGTGTTTTAAATTCTTTCTTATTAAAACCATTAAATTGTGTATTTACTTCAAAAATGTTTTCTAGTAGGATGTTAATGGCATCGTTAATGGGGATATTGGTGTAAAGTGATTCAATGTCAAAACTAGTCATGAAATAGTTGTGAAGATTAATAGTGGATAGCCAGTTCTTGAATTGGTAGGAATTCTTTATTGTAAAATCATTAGTTGAAAATACATTTCATTGTGACTAAGTAAGTTTCCTCACGCGTTCGTTCTCTGTTCATAAGATAGCTAATTGATTATAAATTTTTTGAAAAGTTACCCTTCATATAATTAAAAATACCACTTATTCATTTTGATAATGTTGTTATATAATTTTAATACTAGCCATGATTGCTTTTGAGTGTCTAATTCTGTGAATTTACTTTTGTTTTTTGTAACATTTTTGTGATTTAATTTAAACAAATGTACGCATTTTAAATTTAACTGCTTCAATGTTTTTAGTTTTATAACGTTAGATTATTTCATTTATTTGTACTAGTTCTATTTTTATTTATTATTTGTTAGCCTGATGATGGAATCAGTCGAGTTCCGAAACGTCGTTTATTCTTGTCAATAAAGATCTCTCCATGTTGTTGTCTAAAGCCCTGGTGTTGCTTTTCGTTGTTAAATTAAGATTCCCCACTACTAAGAGTTGGATCAATATAATACGACAGAGATATGGCCAAGCCACCACCGGTGCAATCAGACAATTGGAGGGACTAAGTTACAAAAGACAGAAGCGCAGACTGGATCTCGAATTCCTCAAAACGTGTAAGGCGTATAATATTATTCCGAAATTCATCAGATTTAAACTATTTACTAAACGTTTTTATAATAGTAATTTGTACCGTGGTTTTCAATTTAAATTGTTGAATAAAGAAATAGCTTTTAAGTTTAGAGAATGGAAACAAATAGATGATCGTTACCATGTGTGTTATAGTAATTTACAAAGTGATTTATCGTATATAGATTTTCTTTTTGTTACTAATAAGTTATCAACGCTTGTTTCAAGACGGATAGATGTATGCAAATCTAGACATAAAAATAAATTAAGATCGCTCAATTTACATTTTGACGGCGTCTTCCCAGATCCTGACAAATACATTTTTAACCTCTCAGATAAATTACTTTCTTCCAATGAAAAGAGGTTACTAGGCCTAGGCTTAAATTTTAACCTCCCACGATTTAATATTAACTTCATTAATTATTTTGGAGCATTTGAGAATTTGCTTCACATTCTAAAGAATCATGAACCTTATAATTTAGATTTTAAAATGGTCACCCTAAAAATTAAACAAATCGTCCATAAACACTTTTATAAATTCAACCCAAGGAAAATTTTTTCATTTTTGATTTCAAGATCTGACTTTGTTACACTAAAATCTCTTAAAGAAGATACCTCTATCATTATTTGCAAACCAGACAAAGGTCAAGGAATAGTATTAATGAACAGATCAGATTACGTCACCAAGTTAAAAAACATCCTTACCGACACGTCAAAATTTAACCCTATCACTAACAAAACCCCCATTAATTTGTCTCTCTCTCTAGAAGACAAAGTAAACCGTTTCCTTAGAAAACTCCTAAAAGCAGATAAAATCAGTAAATCTATTTTTAATGAAATATATGCTCATGGTTCATCCCCCGGCATTTTGTACGGCCTCCCGAAGATACATAAGAATAACGTACCAATCAGACCCATTTTAACAGCTTTTACGACTCACAATTATAAACTGGCAAAATTCTTAGTCCCTCTACTAACCCCATTTTCAACTAATGATTTTACAATAAAGAATTCCTACCAATTCAAGAACTGGCTATCCACTATTAATCTTCACAACTATTTCATGACTAGTTTTGACATTGAATCACTTTACACCAATATCCCCATTAACGATGCCATTAACATCCTACTAGAAAACATTTTTGAAGTAAATACACAATTTAATGGTTTTAATAAGAAAGAATTTAAAACACTTTTGCAACTTGCAGCCCAAGATACATACTTCTTTTTTGATAATGTATTATATACACAAACTAATTCCCTAGCTATGGGCTCACCATTAAGCTCAATCCTGGCCAATGCATACTTGATACACCACGAAAAAATCTGGCTTGAAAATTGTCCCCCCTTCTTCAAACCTACTTTCTATAAAAGTATTTATGGACGATTTGTTTAATTTTTAGGGTGACCATAAAAACAAAATTCCATATTTTTTTGACTATGTAAACTCACAGTTACCAAACATAACTTTCACACATGAGGACGAATCGGAGAACTCCCTTCCTTTTTTGGATTTATTTATCAGAAAAACTTCATCAGATTTCTCTACGTCAATTTTTAGGAAAAAGACCTTTACAGGACTTGGCTTAAACTTTTTCAGCCATACCCCCCTTGCTTTCAAATGTAATAGTATTAAAACCCTTTTATACAGAGCCTTTCATCTATCTTCCACTTATAGTTTGTTACACAAAGAATTTACATTCCTGTCAAATTTTTTCGTATCAAACCTCTTCCCTCTCTCTCTCATAAACAAATTTATCAACAATCTCTTAAACGCAGAATTGGACCCTCCCCCCATTACTTTCTTAACCCCTAAACTGAAGTTGTATATTCCTCTACCTTATTATGAACATATTTACACTAAACTACGTAAGGACCTTGCTCACGTTTTAAATAATAGTTTCCCACAATTAAACATCAATTTAATTTTCAATTCCTCCTTTACAATTGCTTCTTTTTGTAATCATAAAGAAAAAACACCCTCGCTACTCCGCTCTTCTGTTATTTACAAATTCAATTGTAACGGCTGTGATGCCGTTTATGTTGGTAGTACTTTACGCCAACTCAACGTAAGAGTGGATGAGCACAGAGGTGTTTCCACACGCACCAACCTTATCCTCAATTCCCCTTCACACTCCGCTATACGTGACCACGCTCACACGCACGACCATTCCTTCAATCACACAAACTTTTCCATATTAACCCAAACAAAATCACCAACCAACTTAAATATTTTAGAATCTTTACATATTGCCGACATCAAACCCTCCCTCAACAACGATAGTGGCCCGTTTAAACTACTATTGCTTTAACCTCCCAGATGGAAAGTGCTGTCCGCCTTCACCTGTATTTATTTATATATTTTCTTCGAGTGTAATACATTTCATTGTGACTAAGTAAGTTTCCTCACGCGTTCGTTCTCTGTTCATAAGATAGCTAATTGATTATAAATTTTTTGAAAAGTTACCCTTCATATAATTAAAAATACCACTTATTCATTTTGATAATGTTGTTATATAATTTTAATACTAGCCATGATTGCCTTTGAGTGTCTAATTCTGTGAATTTACTTTTGTTTTTTGTAACATTTTTGTGATTTAATTTAAACAAATGTACGCATTTT
>JABUQX010087671.1:30000-31463 GCA_015478945.1 Trachelipus rathkii
CTTGAAGATTTTCATTCTCATCTTCTGAGCTTTCTGAAAACAAGTGTGACTTGAGAAGGTTGTAATGAGGGCTAGCTGTAGTTTCGATCACTTACAATATGTTCAGCATGTTTCCTTTTCTTCTGAACTTCCTGCAACCCTTTAATACAAATGACCAAATTGCAAAGTGTAGATTAAGCTTTTTGTTGTTGATCTTCAGTTAGGCTTACCCTGTAGATAGGATCAATATAAACAGCAGCTAGTAGAATATCATTGTCAATGAGAGAAATTTCTCTTCGTACCATGGAGTTTTTTATTTCTTCAGCATCTTAAATATAGATGGTATAAGGTTGAAGGTTGAATTTATTAGAATATAATTCAAATTGAAACATAAAGGGCAGGTTAAAAAACTTCGAAGTTTGCCATTGCATTTTGAGATGTGGAAGTCGCAAGTCAGTGAACTTGCATGAAGTGATTGAAGTCACCCACAGAAACACAATTCACAACTTGGTCAGTTCAAAATTTTCTGACTCCAACTCTGCTATCTTGAAAGTTACCGACCCCGACTCCGACTCCGACTCCGACCTCTTGAAAATTACCGACTCCGACTCCGACTCCGACTCCGACTCCACCCTTTTCAAAATTACCGACTCCGACTCCGACTCCGACTCCGACTCCACCCTCTTCATTACCGACTCCCCGACTCCGCGAGTCTCGACTCCGCAACCCTGCGCTCAACCATACCTCCTCACAAAACGCCGCCATTCACTCCTGTTATGCACCTTTCTTATCGCCCCTGCCAAACTCACATTTCTCTTCTCTAGGCATTCCTTTTCTGACTCAATTCACTTTTCTTCAGTCTCCCATCGGTCGATTATCAGCACACTCCACCACGTATACAGCCATTTAAACGCGACCGACTATGCATCCACTCAACCACGTGGATAAGCCAAAACTATTTTAATAATCAATACACTCATTAATTCTCTCATTTAGTCCTTTCTTCACACCCAAACAACTCTCTAATACGTTCATTCCTTCTTTTATCATTTTTTTTCACACCTAACACGCCCCTCAGATTGTCCATCTGAACATGTACTTTAGCATCTATACCTTTATTCCAGACATTAGTCACACTAATATAATATTAACACGATTAACAACATAGCTCTCATGTAAGACCCTAGGGCACTCAGAAACTTAATCCCTTTACATCCACCAAACGATTTAATGCACCAGCCACCTTAGTGCCAGTCACAACTTTCCTACACACTCTGCATTATCCACACCCTTTTCATTCAACATATATCCTAAATATTAAATTCAGAAACTTTTCCAGCTGCTCACATTCTACCATAACTTCACAACCGAGACTGTCCTCACTCCATAACCGTACTCTTATCTACGTTTACTTTCAAAACCTCTCCTTTTTACACACCCTTTACCAAATCTCTCTACAGTAATCTCAAACTCATCCTCTCTGG
>JABUQX010087672.1:0-15000 GCA_015478945.1 Trachelipus rathkii
CATATATATATATATATATATGGGGAATATATATATATATTAGCATATATATATATATATATATATATATATATATATATATATATATATATATATATATATATATATATATATATATATATATATATATATATATATATATATATATATATATATATATATATATATATATATATATTACATTTTTAACTTACGGTATATTTAACATATCTTTCACATTTTTAACTTATTTTTAGCATATTTTTAACATATTTTTAGCACATAATCAGCATATTTTTAGCATTTGTAGAATATTTTTAGGATATTTTTAGCATATTTTTAGCATATTTTTAGCATACATTTAGCAAATATTTAGCATATATTTAGCGTATTTTTAGCATATTTTTAACATATCTTTAGCATATTTTTAGCATATATTTGGCAAATAAATTAGAATATTTTTAGCATATTTTTAGCATATTTTTAGCATGTATTTATCACATATTTAGCTTATATTTAGCATATATTTAGCATATTCTGAGCATATTTTAGCATATAGTTAGCATATATCAGGCATATTTTTAGCATATTTTTAGCATATTTTAAGCATATTTTTAGCATAGTTTTATCATATTTTTAGCATATATTTAGCATATATTTAGCATATTTTTAGCATATTTTTAGCATATATTTAGCATATATTTAGCATATTTTTAGCATATTTTAGCATATTTTTAGCATATATTCAGCATATATTTAGCATATATTTAGCAAATATTTAGCATATATTTAGCATATTTTTAGAATATTTTTAACATATATTTAACATATTTTTAGCATATTTTTTTGACATTTTTAGAATAATTTTAGCATATATTTAGCATATTTTAAGCATATTTTATCACTTTTTAGCATATATTTAGCATATATTTAGCATATTTTTAGCATATTTTTAGCATATTTTTTGCATATTTTTTGCCTATTTTTAGAATTACTTTAGCTTGGTTATAGCATATTTTTAGCATATTTTTAGCATATATTTAGCATATGTTTAACATATATTTAGCATATTTTTAGCATATTTTTAGCATTTATTTAGCATATAATTAGCATATATTAAACATATTTTTAGCATATTTTTACCATTTTTTTAGCATATATTTACTATATTTTTAGCATATATTTACCATATTTTTAGCATATTTTTAGCATATATGTAGCATATATTTAACATATATTTAGTTTATTTTTGTATTTATTTTTAGCATATTTTAGCATTTTTTTTTAACATATATTTAGCATATATTTAGCAGTATTTTTAAGCATACTTTTGAAGCATATTTTTAGCATATATTTAGCATATCTTTAGCATATTTTTAGCATATATTTCTAGCATATATTTAATATTTTTAGAATATTTTTAGCATATTTTTAGAATATTTTTTAGCATATTTAGAATATTTTTAGCATACTTTTAGAATATTTTCAGCATATTTTTAGCATATTTTTATCATATTTTTACCCTATATATTAAGCATATATTTAGCATATTTTTAGCATATTTTTAGCATATTTTAAGCATATATTTAGCATATTTTTAGAATTATTTTAGCTTCCTTTTAGCATATTTTTAGCATATTTTCAGCATATATTTAGCATATGTTTAACATATATTTAGCATCTTTTTAGCATTTTTTAGCATATATTTAGCATATATTTGGCAAATATTTAGCATTTTTTTGCCATATTTGCTATTATATTTATCATATTTTTAGCATATTTTTAGCATAATTTTAGAATTATTTTAGCTTGCTTTTAGCATATTTTTAGCATGTATTTAGCATAATTTTGGAATTATTTTAGCATATATGTAGCATATATTTAACATATATTTAGTTTATTTTTAGAATATTTTTAGCATATTTTTTGCATATATTTAGCATTTATTTAGCATATATTTAGGATATTTTTAGTATATTTTTACCATATTTTTAGCATATATTTACCATGTTTTTAGCATATTTTAAGCATATATTTAGCATATATTTAGCATATTTTTAGCATATTTTTAGCATATTTTTAGCATATATTTAGCATATATTCAGCATATATTTACCATATATTTAGCATATATTATGCATATATTTAGCAGATTTTTAGAATATTTTTAGCATAAATTTATCATATATTTATCATATTTTTAGCATATTTTTAGCATATTTTTAGAATATTTTTAGCATATATTTAGCATATATTTAGCATATTTTTTATCATATTTTATCATATTTTAGCATATATTTATCATAATATTTAACATATTTTTAGCTTATTTTAAGCATATTTTTTGCATATTTTTTGCATATTTTTAGAATTACTTTAGCTTGCTTTTAGCATATTTCTAGCATATATTTAGCAAGCTATGTGTTGAAATATTTGAATTGATTTAATTTTTTTGAGCGAAAGAACCAATAGTTTACTTCCCGTTTGTGGATTTTAAATTGATGTGTGAGGATTTCAGCGTACGTGTTGGGGAAGGGTTCACTGCTACTGGGTTGTACCTATTTGGGGATCAGTGATCTAGGTATGAACTTTTCATCTTTACTTATTGTTAGCATATTTTTGTGCATATTTTTAACATATATTTGCATATTTTTAAAGTTTATTTTTAATCTACTCAGCATATTTTTAGGATATATTTAGTGTATATATATTTTTTTATTTATATTTAGTATATATTTAGCATATATTTAGCATATTTTTAGAATATTTTTAGCATATATTTAGCATATATTTAGCATATATTTAGCATATATTTAGCATATTTTTAGAATATGTTTAGTATATATTTAACATATTTTTATAGCATATTTTTAGCATATATTTAGCATGTTTTTAGCATATATAAACATATTTTTTAGCATATTTTTAGCATATTTTTAGCATATATTTAGCATATATTTAGCATGTTATTAGCATATTTTTAGCATATATTTATCGTATATTTAGCATATTTTTAGCATATTTTTTAGCATATATTTAGCATATATTCAGCACATATTTACCATATATTTAGCATATATTAAGCATATATTAGGCAGATTTTTAGAATATTTTTAGCATAAATTTAGCATTTATTTAGCATATTTTTAGCATATTTTTAGCATATTTTTAGAATATTTTAAGCATATATTTAGCATATTTTATCATATTTTCAGCATATATTTAGCATATATTTAGCATATTTTTAGCATATTTTAAGCATTTTTTTAGCATATTTTTGGCATATTTTTAGAATTACTTTAGCTTGCTTTTAGCATATTTTTAGCATATTTTTAGCATATTTTTAGCATATGTTTAACATATATTTAGCATATTTTTAGCATATTTTTAGCATATATTTAGCATATATTTAGCATATATTTAGCATATTTTTACCATATTTTTACCATATTTTTAGCATATATTTACTATATCTTTAGCATATATTTAAAATATTTTTAGCATATTTTTAGAATATATGTAACATATATTTAGCATATATTTAGTTTTTTTTGGCATATTTTTAGCATATTTTTAGCATATTTTTAACATATATTTAACATATATTTAGCATATTTTTAGCATACTTTTAGCATATTTTTAGCATATATTTAGCATATATTCAGCATATATTTAGAATATATTTAGCATATATTTAGCATATATTTAGCATATTTTTAGAATAATTTTAGCATATATTTAGCATATATTAGGCATATTTTTAGCATATTTTTAGAATATTTTTAGCATTTATTTAGCATATATTTAGCATATTTTTAGCATATTTTATCATATTTTTACCCTATATATTTAGCATATATTTAGCATATTTTTAGCATATTTTTATCATATTTTTAGCATATATTTAGCATATTATTTTAGCTTCCTTTTAGCATATTTTTAGCATATTTTCAGCATATATTTAGCATATGTTTAACATATATTTAGCATATTTTTAGCATATTTTTTAGCATATATTTAGCATATATATTTGGCATACATTTAGCATATTTTTAGCATATTTAGACAAAGCATATATTTACCATATTTTCAGCATATATTTATCATATTTTTAGCATATTTTTAGCATATATGTAGCATATATTTAGCATATATTTAGGTTATTTTTAGCATATTTTTAGCATATATTTAGCATATATAGTTAACATATATTTAGCATATTTTTAGCATATATTAAGCATGTATTTAGCATTTATTTAGCATATATTTAGCATATTTTAGCATATTTATAGCATATTTTTAGAATATTTTTAACATATTTAGCATATATTTAGCATATTTTTATCATATTTTTTTAGCATTTATTTAGCATATTTTTAGCATATGTTTAACATATATTTAGAATATTTTTAGCATATTTTTAGCATATATTTAGCATATATTTAGCATATATTAAACATATATTTAGCATATTTTTACCATATTTTTAGCATAAATTTACCATATTTTTAGCATATTTTTAGCATATATGAAGCATATATTTAGCATATATTTTGTTTATTTTTAGCATATTTTTAGCTTGTTTTTAGCATATTTTATTCATATTTTTAGCATATATTTAGCATATTTTACCATATATTGAGCATATTTTTAGCATATTTTTAGCATATATTTAGCCTATATTTAGCATATATTTAGCATATTTTTAGCATATTTTTAGCATATACTTACCATATTTTTAGCATATATTTACCATATTTTTAGAATATTTTTAGCATATATGTAGCATATATTTAGCATATATTTAGTTTATTTTTAGCATATATTTAGCATATTTTAGCATATTTATAGCATATTTTTAGAATATTTTTAACATATATTTGGCATATATTTAGCATATTTTTATCATATTTTTTAGCATATATTTAGAATATTTTTAGAATATTGTGAGCTTATTTTACCATATTTTTGGCATGTTTTAGCATATATTTAGCATATTTTAAGCATATTTTTAGCATATATTTAGCATATTCCTAGCATATTTTTAGCATATTTTTAGCATATATTTAGCATATGTTTAGCATATATTTAGTTTATTTTTAGCATAATTTGAGCATTTTTCTAGCATATTTTTAGCATATTTTTAGGATAAATTGAGCATATATTTAGCATATATTTATCATATATTTAGCCTATATATATCATATATTTAGCATATATTTAGCATATTTTAGAATATATAGCACATATTTAGCATATTTTTAGCATATTTTTAGCATATATTTAGCATGTGTTTAGCATGTATTTAGCATGTATTTAGCATATATTTAGCATATTTTTAGCCTATTTTGGGCATATTTTTAGCATATATTTTGAATATTTTTAGCATATTTTTAACATATTTTTAGCATATTTTTAGTATATTTTTATCATATTTTTAGCATAATTTTAGCATACTTTTTGCATACTTTTGGCATATTTTTAACATTTTAAATATATTTTTAACATATTTTTAACATATTTTTTAACATATTTTTACACTCGTAAGAAACGCCTTTCTACACAGTTTCATTTTTTCTCTGTTCATATCTGCGACTGCACACTTAAACACACATTAAACTCAGTCCTACATGTGCTGCCCTTGTACAGTTCTTTTTTATATTTTTCTAATACCTTTTACTTGCACACTTTCAATTGCAGTGCATCGGGTCATATCTGCCTTTGAATTAAATTCGACCTCTCTCGAAAATTTTCACCAATTATGATGGAATTTTTTAAGCCTCTGAGGACGTAGCATCGTCCGACACTATGCAAGTAACCCCCATTAGGCATGACCCACGGAGTGTTGAATTTGCATATATTTACCATATTTTTAGCTTATTTTTAGCATATATTTAGCATATATTTAGCATATATTTAGCATATTTTTAACATTTTTAGCATATTTGTGGCATATTTTTACATATTTTTAGCATATTTTTAGCATATTTTAGTATATTTTAAGCATACTTTTAGCATACTTTTAGCATATTTTTAACATTATTTTAACATATTTTTAACACTTTTAACATATTTTTGCACTCGTAAGAAACGCCTTTCTACACAGTTTCATCTTTTCTGTCCATATCTACGACCGCACACTTAAATGCACAGTAAGCTCAGTCCTACATGTGCTGCAATGGTAAATTGCTTTATATATTTTCCTAATACCTTTTACTTGCACACTTTCAATCGCAGTGCATCGGGACATGTCTGCCTTTGAATTAAATTCGACATCGCTCGGAAATTTTCACCAATTGTGATGGAATTTTTTAATCCTCTAAGGACGTAGCGTCGTCCGACACTGTGCAAGTAACCCCCCTTGGGCATGACCCACGGAGTATTGAATTTGCCTGGCACATCCCTCTGCTTTCCCTTTCCCTCTCGTTTGCTCTTTCGCGTTTTACCTTATCAGAGAGCATTTTTAGCGTGTTCTCGATTACACTAGAACACTCTGACTCCCACCATCTTCCCACTCCACATCTCCTCCACAAACTTAATAGCACATACTCAAGCAAGTAAAATGTCGAAGCATAAATCTGCCTTGGAGATGCTTTAAAAGGAATCATCCAAGCAATACCCTTCGTCTATTCATAACACCATCACAACTTGGGTATTTGAGGAGGCCAATTTTGATATGGTTAGTGCCTCCACGACTTCACCACCGTCTTGCTCTGATGCACCTTTTTTTCATTAATTTCTCTAACTTCCCCGGTCTCCATGGGCGTAGGCAGGATTTCACTTAGGGGGGGGGCAAAGTTTGAGTGATATATATATATATATATATATATATATATATATATATATATATATATATATATATATATATATATATATATATATATATATATATATATATATATATTCTTTCAATTCGTTTTCATCACCTTCTATTCGAAGTTTAATCAGGTCATCAAAAATTCAATGATGCAGGCCTTTACCTCTTAATTAAAGGTAAGTAAGTCACGGGTTCCGCAGAATATTATGGTCTTCAAAATTGCTGTTATATTTCTTTTATTTTCTGAATTTGTTTTATGATGTGCTGTCTGCAACTGACTATCAAAGGGTACACCTTCCGTGACTGATTTAGCAGCTTTGGCAGCCGCCAAATGCTATCGACATTCTGAGAGTTCTTAGCGGAGAATATAAAAACATAAAAGCACACAGCTAGTTGACTTCAAGCCAATATGAAAACGAAAACACATTAAAACCCTTTAGAAAAAATGTAAGCTCATAATACGTTAGTAATTACTAATTATTGCTTCATTATCTATCGATTGATGTATCTTTAACAGTTTTTCTACAAATAAAAACCATTAAAAACGTCGTCTGGGAAACCTATACGTTTAATTTTTTTATTTCGACAAGATTTAGGGGGGGGGCAAGTACCCCCCTTGCCCCCCCTTCCTACGCCCATGCCAGTCTCTATTCTAATTGTCACTTTCTTGAACACAGCCCATCTTGTGATTGAATTTTTTTAATCCTCTAAAGACGTAGCGTTGTCCGACACTATGCAAGTAACCCCCATTGGGCATGACCCACGGAGTGTATTGAATTTTGCCTGCACATCCCCTCTGCTTTCCCTTTCCCTCTCGTTTGCTCGCGTTTTTTACCTTATCATCAGAGAGTATTTTTAAGTGCGTGTTCTCGATTACACTGGGGAATACCCCCTGACTCCCACCATCTCTCCCACTCCACATCTCCTCCACAAAACGTAATAGCACATACTCAAGCAAGTAAAATGTCGAAGCATAAATCTGCCTTGGAGATGCTTTAAAAGGAATCATCCAAGCAATACCCTTCGTCTATTCATAACACCATCACAACTTGGGTATTTGAGGAGGCCAATGATGATATGGTTAGTGCCTCCACGACTTCACCACCGTCTTGCTCTGATGCACTTTTTTTTCATTAATTTCTCTAACTTCCCCGGTCTCCATGGGCGTAGGCAGGATTTCACTTAGGGGGGGGGCAAAGTTTTATATAATATATATGTTATATATATATATATATATGTTATATATATTGAAAGATGAAGAAAAGACACTTCTAGGGTATACAGCAGAGCAGTAAATATACAGCATATATATATTGGGTTGGCTAAGGTATATATATATTAAGATATACATGGTTGGTTAGCAGTTGAGCATATGTTGTTGTTATAATAAGGTTATATATATATATATATATGTTATGTTATATATATACATATATATATATATATATATATATATAGTTATTATATTATATATATATATATATATATATACATATACATATATTTTATACATATATATTCTTTAATCCATGCCTGCACTCAAACTCCCATCTCGAGTTTAATCAGGCTTCAATAAAAATTCAATGATGCAGGCCTTTACCTCTAAGATTAAAGGTAAAGTAAGCTCGGGTTCCGCAGAATATTAGTGGTGGTCTTCAAAATTAAGTTATATTTTTATTTTCTCTGAATTTGTTTTATGATGTGCTGTCTGCAGCTGACTATCAAAGGGTACACCTTCCGTGACTGATTTAGCAGCTTTGGCAGCCGCCAAATGCTATCGACATTCTGAGAGTTCTAGCGGAGAATATAAAAACATAAAAGCACACAGCTAGTTGACTTCAAGCCAATATGAAAACGAAAACACATAAAAACCCTTTAGAAAAAATGTAAGCTCATAATACGTTAGTAATTACTAATTATTGCTTCATTATCTATTGATTGATGTATCTTCTAACAGTTTTTCTGGCCAAATAAACCATTAAAAACGCTCAGTTCAAAACCCATATGTTTTGCTTTTATTTGACAGGATGCAAGTGCCCCCCCTCTGCCCCCCCCTGCCTACGCCCATGTCAGTCTCTATTCTAATTGTCACTTTCTTGAACACAGCCCATCTTCATCTAGGTCTCACCTCTTGTTCTTGACCAAAACTCCAAATGTTTGAGCGTTCTGGCATTAAACCCTACTTAGTTCACTCCTGTTGTCTCTATCCTAAATTTTCAGCCAAAGGTTGTTGTTGCGCATTTGTGCGCAATCACGTTGTTTGTTTTCGTGTTTCTGCTTTGAAGGCTCCTGTATTTTTCACTTTTTGCCTTAGGCTCTCATACAAAACATACTAATACTCGTATCCCTTGTTCATCCTTGTAGATATGAGACCAACATTCATAGTCTTTTCTTAGCATCTAATCCTTCTTCTTATACTGTTTAATTCTTTTAACCTCACTGTTTCTTCGATCTCCTTCTTATCTCTGTATCCTATTCTATTTCTTCAGATCTTCTCCAAGAAAAACCCTCGCCTACCGCGAGGAAACGATTTTGGTATTTCGGTACCGCAAACTGATCGGACTCGATTGAAGTTGTACTCTTTTTGAATTTCTTTTCAGGATAGGGTCCAATATTTGGCTCTGCTACCCCCAATTTTCACCCCCTCTAAAAATGGACATAAAATTCGGAATTATCAGGCGATTTTGACCTATAAACACCAAACCGTAGCCTTTTTTGCCCTCTAAACGTTATTTTCTGGTGGTTTTTCTGTGTCTGTAGTCATTCTTTAAGAATTTTCAATTTTTCAAAACCCATGTTTTTGACATTTATCAAAACTCCTCCTAAAACTATTTTTCAAAATGACTTCAACCTTGAAATATGCATAGATAGGTCCATTACCTACAATAGTGTAGAGGTACGTTTTTGATTTTTTGAGTTTTGTGTTCAGCGTTGTCCAATTTCTAAACCCATTTTTTTTGGATTTTGAAATGAAAAATTGCAATAATTTTTTTCCTGTTCGGGCGAAGTGAACGAAATTTTCAGGGCATATTTAGTCGGGGGGAGATGCACATTTTCGATTTTTTGAGCTTTGTGTTCAGCGTTGTCCAATTTCTAAACCCATTTTTTTGGATTTTGAAATGAAAAATTGCAATAATTTTTTTTCTGTTCAGACGAAGTTGACGAAATTTTCAGGGCATATTTAGTCGGGGGAGATGCACATTTTTTACTTAGATAATCTCTTTGTTTATGCATTAGTTTTGAATTTTTCAAAAATATATTTTTAAAATTTTTTTAAAAATTTTCTTTTAAGTATACAAAGAATTTATCTAAATAAAATAGATGCATTTTTTTTTTGAAAATTTGTCCCAATAACAAATCCAAAACTAATGAATATACAAAGAAATTACCTAAGTAAAAAATGTGCACCTCCCCCGACTACTTATGCCCTGAAAATTTCGTCAACTTCGCCTGAACAGGTAAAAAATTATCGCAATTTTTTATTTCAAAATCCAAAAAAAGTGGGTTTGGAAATTGGACAACGCTGAGCACAAAACTAAAGAAATCGAAAAGGTACCTCTACACTATTGTAGATAATGGACTTATGTATGCATATTTCAAGTTTGAAGTCATTTCTAAAAATAGTTTAGGAGTAGTTTCGATAATTGTCAAAAACATGTGGTTTTGAAAAATTAAAAATTCTGAAAGAATGACTACAGACATAGAAAAACAGCAGAAAAAAAGTTTTAGACGGCAAAAAAAGCTACAGTTGGTGATTATAGGGTCAAAATTGCCTGATAAATCCGAATTTTATGTCCTTCTTTAGGGGGGGCGAGAATTGGGCGTAGCACGAGTCAAATATTGAATTTCCTTTCAATGATTATTTCTTCGGAGGTAGGAGTCCCCGGAGTGGGCAGATCCCATAACGGAGGTGAGTCTCTCCGATATGGAATCGTATATTCCATACTATTCCCCTTCAACCAAAACCAAAACTAACCCACGTTGGTCTAAATCTGATTGCTTTCGTTCTATTCGCCACAGGGATGCTGTCATCATGAATTAGCGTCGTTTTCAAACTCTAGAAACTCTTGCAACTTAAATTTTATTAAAAATATGTTATTACGAATGTTATCAAAATAAAGTGTCACAAATGATTAAAACACATTTTATTCATGCGCTGAATAAACACCTTTTATCTTATTGCGTTGAGTCTCTCATGTTAAAATCAGGAACTTCACTCTGGGTAGGCAAGGTAGGCAGTGCATGCCCTACAAAAGAAGTGAATTATTTATTTATATTTTTTTAATATTTAAAACGAATTTAGTCCATAAAAAATTAATTTCTTACAGAGATGTTATCGAAATTTAAAAAAATTTCATTTTCCCTTGTAAAAAGCAAATATTTTTGTGCTTCTCTGCCGCTTATGGTTTCCTATATTGAACTTTGTTAAATGGACGTTCCGTGCATATCATTTTTAATGTATAAAAAGATGTCCCTAAAAAAGGCATTCTAAATTCTGCTTTTTGACTCAATGTTTGGAATGATGTCGTCATGGAAAGATCTCTCTCTGTCTCTCTCTGTCTCTTTCTCTGTCTGTCTGTCTGTCTCTCTCTCTCTCTCTCTCTCTCTCTCTCTCTCTCTCTCTATAGCATATAGCAAGATAGGAGAGGAGAAAGCATAAGAGCAGCATATATATGTTGTTGTTATGAGTTATGTTATATATATAGTATATATATATATATAAGGTTATATATAGAATAGTATATATATATATATATATATATATATATATATATAATATATATATATAATGCAGATTTGATTCGCAATTTTATTCTTTACCTTTTCGTAAAGGTCAGGATTGTCAACATCAGTTACTTCTACAGACTTTCCATGCGTAATTTTATTAAGAGGTGGATCCATTATTCTCTCGCAACCATATGTTGAACAGGCCGATTGATGTGCCATGAAAAAGAAGCAGAATTGAAGAGACGTCACACAATAGGTTACTTCTTTTACTCTCTCTCTCTCTCTCTCTCTCTCTCTCTCTCTCTCTCTCTCTCTCTCTCTCTCTTCTCTCTTCTCTCTACATAGCAGCAGCAGTGCTATATGCTGAGCAGTATATATATATATATATATATATATATATATATATATATATATATATATATATATATAAAAAGATATATATATATATATATATATATAGATACATATATATATATATATATATATATATATATATATATAATGACATACGTTATATTCGTAAATGGAAATTTATTTAGAATACATAAATAAGAAATATTAATATCAATACATAGGAAAATGTTAAAAAAATTAAAATATATTATAAAGTTAAAATGCCAAAAGTACTTTGCAAATTTTCCAAATTTTTAAGTACAAAAGGTGCAAGTAGAAGTACACTGGTTTTTGAAACTGCAGGTACAAGTACTCCAAAAAATATACTGCAAGTACAAGTACTTGTACTTGAACACAAGCCTGATATATAATATATATATATATATATATATAAATATATAATATATATATATATATATATATATATATATATATATATATATATATATATATATATATATATATATATATATATATAAATATAAAGAAAGTATATAAATATATATACATATATATATATAACATATATACATATGGTTGTTGGTTGGTTGTTGCTGTTAAGGTGCTAAGTTATATATATACATATATATGCATACATACATATATATACATTACTAAGTTATATGTTGCTATATTATCATTGCCATATATTATTATTGCTACAGTATAAGAGTTATATACATTTATATATAAGGCTATTATATATATATACATATATATATATTATTATACATATATATATATATATATATATATATATATTATTAAATAGCTAGCAATGAGCAGCTGATATGCTATACATATATATACATATATATATATATAAGAGTTACATATATTATTAATATATATATAGTTATTACTATTATTATATAACTGTATTTGTACATTACCTTTGTATTACATCTTGCATACATATCCATATAAAGAAAGATATGCTATTATTATTATTATTACTATTATATATATATATATATATACATACATATATTATATTATATATATGATTTGATTATATATATATATTAAATATATATATATTACATACATATATATATTAAGGCTATGTTATAGTTAAAGGTTACATACATAAGAAGGTTATTATTATTATATTTATATATATGCCATATTATATATATATATATATATATATATATATATATATATAAATATATATATATATATATATATATATATATATGTTAAAGAAGAAGAAGATATATATATATATATATATATATATATATATATATATAGTATATATATATATATATATATATATATATATATATAAGATACAAATAGATATATATATATATATATATATATATATATATATATATATATATATATATATATTAGACTGGTTTTAGCGAATAAAGTATTTTTTTTTAGAAATCTTAACGGGCCAAGGGTCAAAAATGTGCTATGTGATGAAAAAACGTGACTGGCAAAGTTTCAGATCAATCTGACATCGCTAACCCGTGCCACAAGGGCCCTGAAGTTATGAAAAATCAAAGTTTTTGCAAAGAAAAAAATTATTTCAACCCGTTACTCCGTAATCGTTTAAGGTAGTGCCTTCTAGGTAGATTCATTTTAAAGGCTTTCATTTTGTCTTTAAAAATGATTTGAACACTTTTCCGAGTAAAATAAGGTTGCTTTTAATTATTGTTTCTGGCAGACTTGTAATGTTATTTTGGGAGAAAGTAAGAATACCTTTCCAATTACAGAAACATCGCATACCCAAAGTTGAAAAATTATACAATCAATGAAGAAATCTTCAGAAAACTGGTACACGGAAGAACAAAAGTCAAGAGGAGAAAGTTCTTGCATTCACATCCACATTTGATGATCTCTTTGATATAGCAGCGGAAGACGCCCTTTTAAGAATAACGAACCCAGAGGACAGAGAATTTTTAAATATGCAAAGGAATAAAGGACGTCCAGGAAACATGGGAGATGTTGATCGAAAAATGGCTCGAGCTGAAGAACGGAGAGTAGCGAGAATAGCTAAAATGGGAGAGCTGAAACAGAAAGCTCTAAAGAAAAATGTAGGTAAGTGCTCAATATAAATATATATATTTTTTTAAGTCATTTATACCGGTGAGTGAGCATGTTGGGTTGGTTGGGTTGCTATATATATATATATATATATATATATATATATATATATATATATATATATATATAGCAGTAGCTAAGTTATTATTATATATATAAATATATATATATATATATATATAGCATATATATAAGGTGATATATATATATATATATATAAAGGTTGTTGCTGGTTAAAGTTGTTACATACATATATATATACATATATATATATAAGTAATTTATTTTAATGTAAATATGTACCTGATTGATCGCATAGCTCCTTGAATATATATATATAGTATATTATGTTACAGGTTGAGCAGCAGCATATTGGCGCAGTTGGCGATGAGCGGCATATAGCGTTGCTATGCTGCTGCTGGCTACATGGCTATATAAGGTTGCTACATAATCACAGCATATAGCATATATTATTGCTATTATTATTATATATATATATATATATATATATATTATTATTATATTATACATTAGTTATTATTATTATATTATATATATTATTATATATTATATATTATTATTACATATTATTGTACATATATATTATTGAAGATATTGTTGAGTAAGATGATATTACTGATGCCATTGTCAACAGTTGCATTGTTATTATCATATTATTGCTATTATTATTATTATGGCATACATACATAATATTGCTGGCTGAAGAAGAGCTGAAGATGGCTGGCTAAGGCTGGCTATTACATACATATATATATATATAGTTATAGTATATATATATATATATATATATATATATATATATAATGTAGTAAGCTTAAGACATTTTTATAATTTTCTCATTCATCACTCATTGAATATTGAATCTGAAATAAATTGTTTTTACAGAAGAAAAAGACGAATTAGAACTTTCATCATCTACCTGTGACTCAGGCGGCAGTGACGTGGAAGAGGAGGCACCGGAACTTGGGGGATCAAGTCCTTCAGAAATCTTTGACCGAGGG
>JABUQX010087672.1:25000-27966 GCA_015478945.1 Trachelipus rathkii
CAATTTTCATTGAATAAAAAAAAAAAAAAAAAAAAAAAAAAATTCCGCTCTACTAGTATATATATATATATATATATATATATATATATATATATATATATATATATATATATATATATATATATATATCAAACTTTTCCGAATATATATATATATATATATATATATAAAACTGAAAAAAAAGCATTTTAAGAAATAATAATGACAGTGAAGCTCCTTTTCTTTTCTTTTTTTTTCTTTTCTTATTTTTATAATTCGTAATAGATACAAGGGCTGGTCTTTTTTTTATGTAACTAAAATGGGTGGTCTCATTTTATGTAACAGCACTATATATTTATATATATATATATATATATATATATATATATATATATATATATATAAACATATATATATATTAATATATATGTATATACTCATACATATATATATATATATATATATATATATATATATATATGATATATATATATATAAATATATATATATATATATATATATATATATATATATATATATATATATATTATTATTATTAAAGTTGCTACTATATACGTAGTTAAAATATTATTAGTGTTTTTCACCCTTGAGAAAGTTAATTAGACTATTGATATTTTTGCAATTACTGTTGCTGTATCATATTACGGAAATTTAAACTTTTAGGTAACTTGATAATTTTATTGCACATGATCAATTAGGAATTAAAAACTTATATTAATTAATACTAACGTTAAAACTCATTGAACACACATAGCAAAAGCTTTCGTTGTGGTTGACACAACCTTATCAATTGATGTGTTCTAAAATGACTAAAATAGGATTTCAAAATAATTTTATACATTCAATAGATTTTCGTTTTGAAGGGCGACATAGTCTTGTACTTCCAGGAGTCGATGGTCTGGCAACCTACGTAGTCATTTTTATTTTTATTCAAATTTGTTTGGTTTTGAAAATAGAAAATCCTCATGGAGAAGAACAATGTTCACATAATTATATACATAATTGAGATACATAGATACATACGTTTGAAGGATATAAGTTCATAAATTCTCGTAAATACACCAAAAGACTATGCGCATGTGTACGTGCGCAGCCACAGTTATGAACACATACATGCAACGGGATACTAACAATTTTTAATACATATGTAAGCTTATCAACAAAAAACGAATTCTGCACACGCATCAATACGTGCACACCAGATTCTGTAAATACATAGTGACGAGGCAGAGTTTAATTCGTTTTATGGGAATTTTTAAATATATTGGAACAGGTATATCTCCGACCCCGAAAAATTAATAAGAGAGAAAGTTAGTTTTTGATTTTTTGGTTGATGCTTTTGATAAGATATGAGTGAGTGTTTATTAAGCTGTTTAGAAGAAAATCAATTTTAATTTCACCGGGGATAATATTAAAGTTTTTGGTGGAGATAATGCAGAGAGATTCTATGAGTTTACGGAGGAGTGGATTGGAGGTTTTATGTAAGGGGGTCATATTGTTTATGTGTATTTTATGATTTAATGACCTACGGTGGAGTGTGAGAGAGGAATTAATCTTGTCATCTATTAAGTCATCTTTGTGTTGTTTCTGTCTCCTGTCAAAGTCATTTGTTTCACCTATGTATAGTCTGTTGCAGTCGTGGCAAGGTATAGTGTATACGCTTAGTAACTGAACGTTGGTTTAGGAGGGTGAAGATATTGTTTGAGAGAAATAGCATTAGAGGGGGTGAGGACTATGTGTTTAGGTAAATGTTGTTTTATGTTGTGAAAGTTTGTGGTGGGTATAGGTAGATAGGATTTTTTTATGGAATTCTCATTGGTGGAGGTATTATGATTGTAGTATTTGTTTTTAGCTTTGTGATAAGATTTGTTTATAATATGGGTAGGGTATTGTAGTTTTTGGAAGGTGTTTCGTATGAAGTTGGTTTCATTGGTGAGGTGTTGGGGGGAGCAGAGTCTGAAGGCTCTTAGGTAGAGAGAAGTGAGTGTGGCTATTTTTATTGTGCTAGAGTGGGTGGAAAACCAGTGAATATAGGAAGACGTGGCGGTGGGTTTTCTATATATGGAGAAGTTGAGATATAATGAATTGTGCCAAGAGATGAGGGTGTCGAGATAGGGAAGAGTGGAATTTTTAGGATGTTCTAAAGTGTATTTAATGGAAGGGTGTAAATTATTGAGATGTTGGAGGATTAGGTTAGGGTCAATACGAGGGAGGGCTGTGAAAATATCGTCTACGTATCTTAGCCAAGTGGTGTTGTGTAAGAGGGGATGTGAGAGAATTAAGAAGTGTTCTAGCAGTGAACTTGTAAAATTGCCAGTAGTTGCAATAAGATTAATATTTGTAAATTGTGACTTCGAACAAGAAACTAGTTCGTTTATTGCTGTTTTTGGACGATATGTGCTTTGATGCCATTTGAACTTCCGTAAATCCCATTCTGCTTTTACTAAATCATAATTGGGCTTTCAGAGATTTTCACTCACTTAAAATGTTATCTTTAATCTTCTCATATATTTATTACACCTGTTCAGTGTGACAGTACAAGGAAGATGTAATTTCTTTATGATTTAGAAACCTCTCTCTAATGCTGTTATTAAATCATCCAAGAATGGTATATAAATGGATGTGCGATAATAAGTCTGTGGGTAAGAAGTAGGAATGTTGGGTCTATATTTTGGAATTTGTTAATTCTTGGTACAACAATTTACAATACCCAGCTCAGATTCAGATACGCTTACACATTCTTCAAAATCTGCTGAAATTCTAATATTGCATTTTCTCTGATGGCTTCAAGTTTAGTTTAACTAGATTCACTTCATTATGTACTCACAAATTAATAACGTGTGTCTGCAATTGTTTTGAAAGATTGTATGTTAAAGCAACTAGTCAGTTTAAAACTTGAAACCAGAAAGATACTATAAACATTGTTTGAGGTAGGAGGATTTTTTGATGATCTCCAACTTCACATT
>JABUQX010087673.1:0-19903 GCA_015478945.1 Trachelipus rathkii
TAATCTCTTTCCAGCCATTAGTTGTTCCATCACTACCCCAATACTATCGGTATCAACCCCCCCCCACTCTCTCTCTCTCTCTCTCTCACCACACACACACACATACACACACATGCATACAGACACACACACACACATATTTCTACTACTCCAAACTTTACATTCGAAGATGAGAATTTTTAAATTTTGTGGAATTTCCTCATATACGGATATGGATGTGTTTAATTCTACATCCACATACTGATGATGATCTTTGGAATATTCCAAAAGAAGATGAGGCTAATGAAAATTTTGTGAATGTTCCACATATGCCATGAGAAGGGTCATTATCCATGCCACGTGATAGGCGATTCTTGTTTGCTATTGCGATTGCTATTTGCTATTGAATTAATTTTGCAAAGTAATATTTATTCATATTTTTTTCAGTCTTATTTCTCAATTGATCTAACTTAATGATTAAAGATAAACTTAATAAATTAATAATATTACGTAATTATATAAAAGGATAACTGTCATACAGTTGCAAAGCGTTCCCCAAGACTCTTGTCAAAGAAACAAAGGAGGATTATTTATTATTTTGATGAACAACAGATTATTTTTAATTGGAAATTCGGGAATTCCGCTTCCAAGGAGACAGTTTACTTATCATTTGTACAGTACGTTAAAATTAAATGAAAACTTACAAAGTTATTATGTCAGAAGGAAGAAAAATTATTTTAAAGATTGATTGGTAATGTAAAATTAAAATTTATTGTTATAATAATTATTATTATTATTTTTATTATTATTATTATTATTATTATTATTATTATTATTATTATTATTATTATTATTATTATTATTATTATTATTATTATTATTATTATTATTATTATTATTATTATTATTGTGTGTGTGTGTGTGTGTGTGTGTGTGTGTGTTATTATTATTATTATTAATATGAATATCCTGCTTGTCGTACTCGTACAGAAAAAAATATTTCAGTATAAAACTATTTCCACAGTAATATTTGGAGCTTTCACATTGTTTGGATGTAATTTTAATGACGGTTTAATTATTTCTACTTTAGAAACACATTTAAGAGATTTAGATTTTTCTCCTGTGGAAACAGGATTAATATATTCATGTAAAGAATTAGCTGTAGCTTCTTCCATTTTGATATTTAGTAAACTATGTGAAAAATATGATATAGCAGGTATAATTTGCTTCTTATCCTCCTTTCTTAACATTTGTGGACTTATCTTACTAGGACCTGCTCCTTATCTCCCTCTTGATAAGAATATTTATACATTATTGTTTGGATTAATTGTCAATGGCAGCGGATTTGGTAGTGGAAAAGTTAGCGTGTACTCCTTATTTAATAGAGGAACAAGGATTGCCCGCCTACCCAATACTATGCAAACACATGGGCTGCTCGTTAGCATGTATTCATTTTTAACATCGTTTGGACATTTCTTTGGATCATTGCTTGGAGGGTTTCTTTTCGATACCTTTGGATTTGGTTGGGGCTCTCATTTCTTCATTCTATACCATATAATCCTATTTGGTGGAGCAATTATTTATTACTATATTTCAAATAATTTTTCAAATAAGCATGAAAATCTAAGCGACGACGATCAGGATTTAAATAATGAAACACAATCTTATAGAAGTATAGAGTGAGAGAGAAATATAAGCTTTTATTGATATTTGAGGCAAATAATTAATATTAATTAGTAAAAAAAAAAGTATTAATAAAATATTTAATTGAAATGTTCAAATTGCATCCTTAATTGATATGGATAAGCGGCAGATATATGCAATATTATAAAAGTAGTTTTTCTCTTTATACATTTCCATAGGTTGAATTATTCCGTATATATATATATATAATATTTGAGTTTTTACTAGTATTTGGTTATAGCAATCTTGAAATTATATATGTGTATTTTATTGAAATTGCATTTAAAAGAGATTAGCAAAATATTTGTTAATAGTTATTTTAGGTTGTAATATGAATTTCAATATTTGTTTTTATTAATATACCAAATATTTTTCATTTTGAAGTAATAATATTTTTAATTAAAAATCTTAACTCCAAATTTTATTTATGAAATGTTCAAATTGCAAATTTAAAACTCTTAAAAGTACGATTTTTTCCTTACATTTATAAGACATTTGAATTATTTGGTAATTCTATAAATTGAGTTTTTAAAGGCATTTTTACATTCGAAAATTTATGAAGTTAATTGAAATTGCAATTTCACTGAAGCCTCTGATATATGTTAATAGTTTTAGGTGTTTAAATATTGAAGTTTTTTATGAATTTTACAATTTTATATTTTTTTATATTTAACCAATATTTCATTAGTTGTGATAAACTGTTTTTAATAAAATAATTATACCTTAAAGTGTTATGTTTATACTATATACAAATTATTTAATTGTTGTGAATGCTTAATTATAAATTTTAACTTCTAAAATTACCCGCTTTTCTTAAATTTTCGCATTCAATTTTTGAACTCTTAAAAGTATGATTTTTCCTAATTTCAACATTTGAATTATTTGGTAATTTACTAAATGGAGTATTTAAGACGGGAGTTATTTTAGCATTTTGAAAAATGATTTGTTTCATTGAAATGCAATTTAAAAAAAGCAGAAATCAATTTATTAATAGTTTTTTAAGGTGTCTTAATTGACTTTTTTTTAATGAAATTTCATATTTGTTTTTATATACAAATATTACATTAGTTGTGAAGGGGACTGTTTTAGAATGGTAAATTTTAACGTCTAATTACTTGCTTGGTTTCTTAAGTTTTACATTAAAATTTGGAACTCTTAAAAGTAAGGTTTTTTCTAAATTTCAATTTGAAATTATTTGGTATTCTTAAAATTGAGTTTTTAACAGGGATTTTACGCATTGAAAAATAATGTGTTTCATGAAATGCAATTTCAAAAGCAGAAAATTGAATTTATTTGAATATTTTTTGTTGTAACATAAATTGACGCTTTTTAATGCAATTTCAATATTTTGTTTTTTATAATACAATATTTCATTAGTTGTGAAAACTGTTTTTAATAAAAAAAAAATTTAACTTCTAAAATTACGCTTTTCTATATACAAATATTTTAATTAGTTGTGAAACTGTTTTTAAAAAATTTTATCTTCTTCTAAAATTAGCTTTTTCTTAATTTTCGCATTACAATTTTGACTCTTAAAAGTAGGTTTTCCTAAATTTCAACATTTGAAATTATTTGGTAATTCATAAAAATGAGTTTTTAACGGGATTTTTAGCATTTGAAAAAATGATGTGTTTCATTGAAATGCAATTTCAAAAAGCAGAAAATCGAATTTATTAAAAGTTTTAGGTGTCTTAAATTGACTTTTTTTTAAGGAAATTTCAATATTTGTTTTTAGATACCAAATATTTCATTAGTTGTGAAAACACTGTTTTATGTAATTTAACGTTTAAATTACGTCTTTTTCTTAATTTTCCATCAAATTTAGAACTCTTAAAAAGTACGGATTTTCCCAAATTTCAACATTTAAAAATTTTTTGGTAATTCTCTAAATTGAGTTTTTAACGGGATTTATTGCAAAAAATAAAGTTTTTCATGGAAATGCAATTTCAAAAAGCAGAAAATTGAATTTATTAATAATTTTTGGTGTATTAAATTGAAGCTTTTTAATGAAATTTCAATATTTGTTTTTATATACCAAATATTTCATTAGTTGTGAAAATCTGTATTTAATAAAAGAGTTTTAACTTCTAAATTAGATTTTTCTTCAATTTTCACATTACAATTTAGAATCTTAAAAGTAGGTTTTTTCCCCTAAATTTCACATTTGAAATTATTTTGGTAATTCTTAAAATTGAGTTTTTAACGTATTTTTAGCATATGAAAAAAAAATGTTTAGAAAGAAAAGCATTTCAATTAGTTCAAAGAGAGAGTTCTAGTTTGTTCTGTTTAAATTGACAGATTTTTATGAAATTTTCAATATTTGTTTTTTATATACGAATATTTCATTAGTAGTGACATGTTTTAATAAAAAATTTAACCTTTTAAAATTACGCTTTTTTTTCTTATGGATATATCGTTTTTTACATTGCAAATTTAAAACTTTAAAGTTATAATTTTCTAAATTTCAACTTTGAAATTATTTGGTAATTCTTAAAATTGAGTTTTTAACGGTATTTTTAGCATTTGAAAAAATAATGTGTTTCATTGAAATGCAATTTCAAAAAGCAGAAAAGCGAATTTGTTATAGTTTAGGTGTTTTTAAATTGACGTTTTTTTATGAAATTTCAATATTTGTTTTAATATACAAATTTAAAATAGTTGTGAAAACTGTTTTTAATAAAAAATTTTAACTTCTAAAATTACGCTTTTTTCTTATTTTCACATTACAAAATTTAGACTCTTAAAAGTAGGTTTTTCTACTTTTGAATTTGAAATTATTTGTTTTATTCTTGAATTGACGAGGTAAGTCTCCTTTCAGCAGTTCAAAGAGCACGTTCTGCTTTTTATGCAAATTTAAATAGTAGAAAATGATTTTGTTAGAGTTTTTAGGTGTTAACTTGACTTTTTTTTTATGAAATTTCAATATTTGTTTTAGTGAATAACAAATAGATAATCTACTTGTGAAAACCTGTTTTATATAAAAATTTTAACTTCATAATTAAGCTTTTTCTTAAATTTTCACATTACAAATTTAAACTCTTAAAGTACGGATTTTCCTAAATTTCCAACATTTGAAATTATTTGTGTAATTCATAAAATTGAGTTTTTAACGGCTTTTTAGCATTATGAAAATGATGTGTTTCTTGAAATGCATTTTAAAAGCAGAAAATGACTTTTATTAATAGTTTTAGGATGTCTTAAATTGAACTTTTTTTAATGAATTTCAATATTTGTTTTTTATATAACTAAATATTTTATTAGTTGTGAAAATATTTTAATGTAAAATTTTAGCGTCTAAAATTACGCTTTTTTTCTTTAAATTTTACATTACACTATTTAGAACTCTTGAAGTATGGTTTTTTCCAAAATTTCAAACATTTGAAATTGTTTTGGTGAATTTTCAAACTTTCGATCATCTTTAGTGAAATTGGTGCTTTCTGAAAAACTGACAAAATAAAAGTTTTAGGAAATGGCGAACTGAAAGGGAAGTTCAACTAATTAATAGGTTCATGCAATAAATTGAAGCTTTTTTAAAAAATTTCAATATTTGTTAGATATACACATATTTCATTTAGTTTTGTGAAAATTTGTATTAATAAAAATTTGTAACTTCTAAAATTACGAACTTTTTCTTAATTTTCACATTACAATTTAAAACTCTTAAAAGTACGGGTTTTTCCTATTTTCAACATTTGAATTATTTGGTATTCTTAAAATTGAGTTTTTACGTGATTTTTTCAGCATTTGAGAAAATAAAGTGTTTTCAATTGAATGCAATTCAAAAGCAGAAAATTGTATTTTTTATTAGTTTTTTGGTATTTTTTAAGTTGACTATTTTTCAGAGGTGACAGCTACCTTGTTGTGTTCATTATATTTATTAGTTGTGAAACTGTTTTAAATGAAATTTTAACATCTAAATTTGGCTTTTTTTTCTTAATTTTTCACATTAAATTTTTAGAACTCTAAAAAGTACGGTTTTTTCCAAAATTTCAACATTTGAGATTAGTGTTAGTGAATTCATAAAATTGAAGTTTTAACGGTATTTCAGCATTTGAAAATAAAGTGTTTCATTGAAATGCAATTTAAAAAGCAGAAAAAGCGATTTTTATGTTTGTGGTTTAAATTGACGTTTTTTAATGAATTTCCAATATTTGATATGTTTATGGTACAAGATATTATCATTAGTGGTGTAAAAACCTATTTATAAAATTATTAAATCTAATTAACTTATATACTAGAATTGGTGACAATTAAATTTAGATCTTCAAAAGTAAGGATTTTTCCTAAATTTTCAACATTTGAAATTATTTGGTAATTCATACAATTGAGTTTTACGGGATTTTTTAGCATTTGAAAAATAATGTGTTCATTGAAATGCATTTCAAAAAGCAGAAAATCGATTTATTAAATATTTTTTTGGTGTATTAAATTGAGTTTTTTAATGAAATTTAATATTTGTTTCTTATATACCAATATTTCATTAATTGTGAAAACCGTATTAAAAAAATTTAACTTCAAAATTAACGGCTTTTTCTTAAATTTTCAATAAAATTTAGACTCTTAAAAGTATGATTTTTCCTAATTTCATTAAGATGTATTGTGTTTTTTAAAATTGAGTTTTTAAAGTATTTTTAAGATTGATGGGATATATTGGTTTGGGTATTGAATGATTTCAAAAAGAGAAAAGCAAATTTGTTAATATTTTAGGTGTTTGAATTTCAATATTTTGTTTTTTATATACAAATATTTTTTTTAGTAGTTAAAACTGATTTAATAACAAATTTTACACCTCTAATTAAGCTATTATGCTTAAATTTTATATTGCCAATTTAAAACCTCTTAAAAGTAAGATTTTTTCCCTCATTTAAACATTTGAAATGTATTTGGTAATTCCTTTAAAATTGAGTTTTTAAAGGATTTTTAGCATTTGAAAAATGATGGTGTTTCATTGAAATGCATTCAAAAGCAGAAAAGCGAATTTATTAATTGTTTTAGGTGTCTTAAATTGACGTTTTTTAATGAAATTTCAATATTTGTTTTTATATACCAAATATTTCATTAGTTGTGAAAACCTGTTTTAATAAAAAAATTTAACTTCTAAAATTACGCTTTTTCTTATATACCATTAGTTGTGAAAACCTGTTTTAATAAAAAATTATAACTTCTAAAATTACACTTTTTCTTCAATTTTTTTATTTACAAATTTTAGAAATCTTATAACAACAACGGAGGGATTTTCCTAAATTTCAAACATTTGAAATTATTTGGTAATACATCATAAAATTGAGTTTTTCACGGGATAGTTAGGACGTATTTGGAAAGGAATGATGTGTAGTCATATCATTGATATTAGCAATTTAAAAGCGAAAAATCGAATTTTTATTAATAGTTTTTAGGTGATCTTAATATCTGACTTTTTTAATTGAAATATTAATAATTTGTTTTATATATAGTACATTTTGTCATTACATTAGTTTAGAGATACTTTTTTAATAAAGTCTTCAATTTCGTTATGAAAATATAATTGCTCTTTTTCTTAAATTTTTCACATTAAAATTAATTGGATTACTCTTAATAAAAGTAGGTTTTTCTTAATTATTTCAATTTGAATATTGTTTAGGTAATTTTATCTTAAAATTGAGTTTTTTAACTTTATTTTCAGCATTGAAACATAAAGTTTTATTTTTATAGGAAATGAATTTTAAAAAGTATTAATTAACTTTTATTAATATTTATTTTTATTTGTGTAAAGTGAAGCTTTTTATATATTGAAAATTTCAATATTTGGTTTTTATATACCAAATATTTCATTAGTTGTGAAAAGTGTTTAATAAAAAATTTTAACTTCCTAAAATTACGCTACTTTAATTATTATATACTCATATTTTATTTAAGTTTGTGAACACACTTTCTCTTCCTTTTCTTCTATCATTCTATAATTGTTTTCGCATTCATTAATTGGATATGAATTGTTTTAGATTTGTGTGAAAAGATTTCTAATTTTTCAATATTGAATTAATAACAATTGCAAAAATTTAGAAAGTTTTTAACGGGATTTTAGGCATTTTGAATAAATGATGTGTTTCATTGAAATGAAAATTTAAAATTAGTTAGGCAATTATCGAATTTATTAAAAGTGGTAGTTTAAATTGACTTTTTTTATAAAACATATTTGTTTTTAGATAAAATTTTCTTATGTTATATTTAACCTGTTTAATAGTTAAGAATTTTTTCCGACATTCCTTGGATTATTGATTGTTTACTCTAACAATCGCTTTACAGCAGTCAATTTATAATAACATCTTATATTAGTAACGTGTTTTCCATTTCAACATTTGAAATTATTTGGTAATTCTTAAAATTGAGTTTTTAACGGTATTTTCAGCATTTGAAAAAATAATGTGTTTCATTGAAATGCAATTTCAAAAAGCAGAAAAGTGAATTTATTAATAGTTTTAGGTGTATTAAATTAACGTTTTTTAATGAAATTTTATATTTGTTTTTATATACGCAAATATTCAATTAGTTGTGAAAATCTGTATTATTATAAAAATTTGTATAATTTAAAAATACGTTTTTATCTTAAATTTTCACATTACAAATTTTAGAACTCTTAAAAGTAGGTTTTTTAAATTTTAAAGAAGAAATTATTTGTAATACTTTAAAGTAAGTTTTTAAGGTATTTAAGCATATGAAAATATAATGTGTTTCATTGAAATGCAATTTCAAAAAGCAGAAAAGCGAATTTGTTAATAGTTTTTGGTTTCTTAAATTGACGTTTTTTAATGAAATTTCAATATTTGTTTTTATATACCAAATATTTCATTAGTAGTGAAAACATGTTTTAATAAAAAAATTTAACTTCTAAAATTACGGTTTTTCGTGGACGCTGTAACATTGCAAACCTATAACTCTTGACTAATATATTTCATTTAACATTTGAAGTTCCAATTGAAGTGGACGAATTTAGATGGAGTTATCACGGTAAATTTAGCTTTTCAAAATATAATGTGTTTCATTGAAATGAATTTCAAAAGCAGAAGCGAGGATTTTGTTATAGTTTCAGGTGTTTTTTATTGACGTTTTTATGAAATTTATATTGTTTATATATCACAAATATTTATTAATCGTGAAAATGTTTTAATAAAAATTTTAACTTTTAAAATTAGCTTTTTTTCTTTTCACATTACAAATTTTAGAACTCTATATCTTTGGTAAATTATCAACATTTAATTATTTGGTTATTATTAAAATTGAGTTTTTTTTAACGGTATTATTCAGCATTTGAAAATAATATTTTTCTCCGATCTGCAATTTCAAAAAAGCAAAAAAATAGAATTATTTACTAGTTTTTGTTTAAATTAACTTTTTTAATGACATTTCAATAAAAACCCTTGCGAAGTAGTCTTTCCTTATTCTAGACCAACTGTTACAAATAAAATTTTTATAACTTACATAACTTACAATAATTTTAAATTGTCACACAATTGTCAACTTTTATAACTCTTTTACACATTTTAGATTTAGAAGTTGTGAAAGAAAATGTTATTTTATTTTTTAATTGAAGATTTTAACGGGATTTTCAGCATTTGAAAAATGATGTGTTTCATATTGAAATGCAATTTTTAAAAAGTGCAGAAACTCAATTTTATTATAATAATGTAAGTGTCTAATTTGACGTTTTTTAATGAATTTTAATATTTGTTTTATATACAATATTTTTTAGTTGTGGAAAACCTGTTTAAAATGAAAATTTTAACTTCTAAAAATACGCTTTTTTCCTAAATTTTCGCATTACAAATTTTGAACCGTAATCTGCTGATTTTCTAAATTTCAAATTTGAATTATTTGTGCTCCTAAAATTGAGTTTTACGGGATTTTTAGCATTTGAAAAAATGATGTGTTTCATTGAATATGCAATTTCAAAAAATTTATTGAATTTATTTGTTATTATCTTTTCCTCTTCTTCACATCACTTTTTTTTAATGAAATTTTCAATTTTTTGTTTTTATGATCTAAAATATGTATCATTAGTTGATGATAAACTGGTTTATATGATATTAAAGAATAATTATTAAGGTCCAAAATTCAATTACTTATTCTATATTAAGGTCTTCCACATATACACATTATTTTGAACATCTTGAAGTTATAGGTTTTTCAGGAAATTTTATCAACATTTGAAATTGTTTTGGAATATATTCTCTTAAAATTGTAGTTATATATAAAGGGATTTTACTTCAACAAATATGGTAATAAAAATATAGTGTCTTTCATTGAAATGCATTTCAAAAAGCAGAAATTGAATTATTAATAATTTTTGGTGTATTAAATTGAAGCTTTTTAATGAAATTTCAATATTTGTTTTTATATACCAAATATTTCATTAGTTGTGAAAATCTGTATTAATAAAAAATTTTAACTTCTAAAATTACGCTTTTTCTTAAATTGTTCACATTACTTAGAACTCTTATAAGTACGGTTTTTCCTAAATTCAATTTTGAAATTATTTGGTAATTTTTAAAATATGTTAGTTTTTTTTGGACAATATATTCAACATTTGAAAAAATAAAAATCGTTTATTGTTAATTATTTCATATGTTTTGATAATTTTTATTTATTAATTAGTTTATTAATTGTTTTAAATTTGACTGCATGTATCAAATTTAAATATTAGTTCTTAATACAAAATATTTCTTAGTTGTGAAAACTTGTTTTAATAAAAAATTTAACTTCTAAAATTACGCTTTTTCTTAAATTTTCACATTACAAATTTAGAACTCTTAAAAGTACGATTTTTCCTAAATTTCAACATTTGAAATTATTTGGTAAATCTTAAAATTGAGTTTTTAACGGTATTTTCAGCATTTGAAAAAATAATGTGTTTCATTGAAATACAATTTCAAAAAGCAGAAAAGCGAATTTTTAATAGTTTTAGTTGTCTTAAATTGACGTTTTTTAATGAAATTTCAATATTTGTTTTTATATACCAAATATTTCATTAGTTGTGAAAACCTGTTTTAATAAAAAATTTTAACATCTAAAATTACACTTTTCTTAATTTGCAAATTTAGCAATTAAGATTTTTCCTAAATTTCAACATTTGAAATTATTTGGTAATTCATACAATTGAGTTTTTAACGGGATTTTTAGCATTGGAAAAAATGATGTGTTTCATTGAAATGCAATTTCAAAAAGCAGAAAATCGAATTTATTAATAATTTTTGGTGTATTAAATTGAAGCTTTTTAATGAAATTTCAATATATGTTTTTATATACCAAATATTTCATTAATTGTGAAAACCTGTTTTAATAAAAAAATTTAACTTCTAAAATTACGCTTTTTCTTAAATTTTCACATTACAAATTTAGAACTCTTAAAAGTACGATTTTTCCTAAATTTCAACATTTGAAATTATTTGGTTATTCTTAAAATTGAGTTTTTAACGGTATTTTTAGCATTTGAAAATATAATGTGTTTTATTGAAATGCAATTTCAAAAAGCAGAAAAGCGAATTTGTTAATAGTTTTAGGTGTTTTAAATTGACGTTTTTTAATGAAATTTCAATATTTGTTTTTATATACAAATATTTATTAGTATGAAAACTGTTTTAACACATTTTAAACCTCTAAAATTACGCTATTTCTTAAATTTTCACATTGCAAATTTAAAACTCTTAAAAGTACGATTTTTCCTAAATTTCAACATTTGAAATTATTTGGTAATTCTTAAAATTGAGTTTTTAACGGTATTTTCAGCATTTGAAAAAATAATGTGTTTCATTGAAATGCAATTAAAAAGCAGAAAGCGAATTTGTTTAATAGTTTTAGGTGTTCTTAATTGAGTTTTTAATGAATTTCAATATTTGTTTTTTATATACCAAATATTTCATTAGTTGTGAAAACCTGTTTTAATAAAAAAATTTAACTTCTAAAATTACGCTTTTTCTATATACCAAATATTTAATTAGTTGTGAAAACCTGTTTTAATAAAAAATTTTAACGTCTAAAATTACGCTTTTTTCTTAATTTTGCATAAATCTAAAATTGAGTTTTTAACGTACGATTTTCCTAAATTTCAACATTTGAAATTATTTGGTAATTCATAAAATTGAGTTTTTAACGGGAAATTTTTAGCATTTGAAAAAATGATTTGTTTCATTGAAATGCACTTCACAAAAGCAAAAAGTGGATTTATTAATAGTTTTTGGTGTCTTAAATTGACTTTTTTTTAATGAAATTTCAATATTTGTTTTTATATACCAAATATTTCATTAGTTGTGAAAACCTGTTTTAATGTAAAATTTTAACTTCTAAAATACTTTTTCATATTTGAAGATTAAAAATTTGGAAATCTTTAAGTATCTGTCTTTTTTCAAATATAAAGCATTTTGAATTGTTTGGTATTCTTACAAAAATTGAGTTTTTAAGGGATTTTCAGCAATTGAAAAAAATAAGTGTTTCATGGATGGCAATTTCCAAAAGCGAAACTTGAATTTATTTATAATTTTTGGTGTATAAATTGAAGCTTTTTTAATGAATTTCAATAATTGTTTTTATACACCAAATATTTTTTGACATCTATGAAACTGTTTTATAAAAAAATTTACTTCTAATAAAATATAAAAATCTATATTATTCCCATATTTATTAGTTGTGAAACCTGTTTTTTTTTATATTAAAAAAAATTATGGAAAATTATTCTCTAATTTACGCTATTAGCTATATTTTCGAATTACAAAAATTTGAACTCTTTAGAATACGGATTTTCCTATATTTCAATCATTTGAAATTATTTTGGTATTTTTTAAAATCGAGTTTTTAACGGGATTTTTAGCATTTGAAAAATTGAATGTGTTCTATTGTAAATCGCAATTAATCAAAAAGCAGATAAAGCCAGAATTTGTTTTAATAGTTTCTAGGTGTTTTAAATGACGTTTTTATGAGAATTCAACTTATATTTTTTTATATCACAATTTATTTCATCTGTAGTGACAAACTGATAGACATATTTCTAGATATTACATTTCGGAATTATAAAATTTAGTGATTAGTCTTTCTTAAAGTTTCACTTTATGGGAAATTAATGCTACAAACTCTTTAAACTTAGGATTAGTTTTTCCTACATCAACATTTGATATTACCTGCAAAGCCAATCATGGAGCAGTAGGACGCTGGCTCACATTCTAGGCAAAGTGTTTCATTAAATGATAAATTGCTATAAATTCAAATTTTTTCTCAATTCCATGCTAAAAAATTTAAAATTCGTTACTTTTTAACTTTGCCTTTAAATTTTTTGATTTTGTTTTAATTAATTTGAAATATATTAAATATATTGTTTTTCATATAAACACTCTAAAATAATATCTTTTATACATTTAGTTAGATGAAACTGTGGGTTAATTAAAATGAGATTTTAATTCTTCTAAATTTACGCTATATATTATTTAAATTTTTCACTCATATAGTGCATAAACTTTAAAAAATATCTTAACTATGTTAGGATATTATCCCACTCCTAAATTCATGAGATTTTTCTGGGATTCTTCTTCTTCTTAACTCTAAGGTGGTATAGTATGTTTTTTTTAAGGAAGGGATTTATAAGCATTGCTTTGAAAAAATGAATCGTGTTGTGGCGAATAATGAAATTGGAGTGTTCAGATGTCAATTTTAACCAAAAGCACGAATAAAGTCGCAGTCTCCTCGCTTTTAATAGTTTTAGTGGGTGTTTACATTGAAGTTTTTTATGAAATTTTCAATATATTTGTTTTTTATATACAAATATTTTCATTAGTTGTAGAAAACCTGTTATTAATAAAAAATTTAACTTCTAAATTAGACTGTGGGTTTTCTAATCCAATATCTTGAAAGTTGGTAGACTGATAAATTTTAATTATATTATTTGAATTAGGTTTTTATAAACTATCATTAGATACGCTTTTTTAAATTTATTTTAATTTTTCGAAAATTTGTTCCATATTACAACTCTTTATAATATTTCATTAATGGTGTTTCCAAAAAATTTCAAATCTTGAAATTGTGTTGTAATTCCTTTAAAATTTGAAGATTATTAGGGGATTATCATCAGCACTTGATATAAAATAAAGTTGTTTGGGCATGGAAATTGCAATTTTCTTAAAAGCAGTAAAATTGGATTTATTAATAATTTTTTTGTAAATTTCAATTGTAGTTTTTTGATTGAGACTTCTCCATTAGTGTATTTTTTACTTAAATGTTTCTATTTGTCGAAATCTGAGCTTCAATTTTAACTTCTAAAATTTGAAGTTTAACTTAAATATTTCACATTTAAATAAATTTAGCGAATCTTAAATAGCTAAGGCTATTTGTTCTAAATATTTCATACTATTTGAAGAAAATTTGGTAATTCTTAAGATTGAGTTTTTATATCGGTACTTCTTTCGACATTATGAAAAAAATAAAGTGTTGGTTCATAGATAATGCATTTCTAAAAGCAGAAAATCGAAAATTTATTAATAGTATTTGGTGTCTTACTTAAATCGACGTTTTAATGAACTCTCAACATTTGTTTTTATGTACCCAAGATTTCATTATTTCCATTTGAGTCAATTTAAATAAAATTTTAACTTTCTAAATTAATTGTGCTTATGCATGCTCTATATTACCACTACTTAAACACGAGTGAAGAATAGGTATTTTCAACATTTGGAAATTAATTGGTATATCATAAAATTGAGTTTTTAGACGGGATTTTTAGCATTGGAAAAAATAATGTGTTAATTCATTGAATTGCAATTTCAAAAGCAGAAATTCGAATTATAAGTTAAATAAGCAATAACATTGAAGCTTTTAATGATTTCATATATTGGTTTTTATATACAAATAATTTCATTAATTCATATAATGTTAATAAAAAATTTTAACTTTCTAAAATTACAGATTTTTCTTTAAATTTCACATTACAAATTTAAGAACTCTTAAAGTACGATTCTTTGCACCTAATTTCAACATTTTCGAAATTATTTGGTAAGTTCCTTAAAATTGAGTTTTATAACGGTATTTATTAGCAACATTTGAAAATATCATGTGTTTCATTAGAAATGCATTTTGACAAGCAGAAAAGCGAGTTTTGTTAATAGTTTCAGGTTTTGTTGAATTAATTTGACGTTTTTAATGAATAAATTCTCAAATATTTGTTTTGTATATACCAAATATTGTCATTAGTGGTGAAAGCCTGTTTTTTCAATCAGACATTTTTAATAATCTCTAAAAATTACGCTTTTTTCCTTAAATTGTTCACATTACAATTTGAAACTCTTAAAGATATTACGCGTTTTTTTTCCATAAATCTATACGGGCTGAAATTTTATTTTTGTTGGTTGTATAAGTAAATAAAATCCGACAAAATCGTCTATGCGTCTTCAAAAGTTATTCCGCATTTTATTGAATTGCATATTCAAATATGCAGAATCTAATTTTTTAGTAGTTGTTTAGGTGTCTTAAGTTGGCTTTTTGTTATGAAATTTCAATATTTGTGGTTATATACCAAAATTTTCGATTACTATGTGAAAAACCTGTTTTAATAAAAATCTTTTATTTATATTATTATCGCCTTAATTTTTCTTATTTTACATACTCATTTAGAACTCTATATCGTAATGTATCGTTGATTTTCCTATTTCCAATATATGAATACGCCTATTTGCGTACTAATTTTTAAATTGAGATTTTTTTAATGAAATTTCAGCATTTGAAAAAATGATTTGTTTCATTGAAATGCAATTTAAAAGCAGAAAATCGAATTTTATTAATAATTTTTAGGTGTCTTAAATTTACACGTTTTTTAATGAAGCTTAACTATTTGTTTTTATATATCCCAATAATTTTTTGAGTTGTGAAAACTGTTTAAAATTGAAATAAATTTAACTTCTAATAATTACGGCTTTTTTTCCTAAATTTTGCATTACAATTTGGCACTATCTTACTTTAAGTACGGATTTTCCTAAATTTTCATACATTTTGATAATTTATTTGGTAATTTCATAAAATTGAGTTTTACGGGATTTTTAGCATTCTGAAAAAATGATGTGTTTCATTGAAATGCAATTTCAAAGCAGAAAATGAATTTTTTAATAGTTTTGGGTGTCTTAAATTGACTTTTTTTTTTATGAAATTTTCAATATTTGTTTTTATATGACTAAATATTTCATTAGTTTGTGAAAATCTGTTTTTATTTAAAATTTCAACGTTAAAATCTCAACGCCTTTTTCTTAAACTTCACATTAACAAATTTAGAACTCTTGAAAGTAGGATTTTTCCTAAATTTCAACACATTTGAAATTGTTGGTAATTCTTAAAAATTGTATTGCTATTTTTACATGTTATCGTAAGTAAAGTAAATAAAGCTTTTCATGAAATGCAATTTAAAAAGAGAAATATTGATATTTATTAATATTTTTTGGTGTATTAAATTGAACGCTTTTTATGAATTTTTCAATATTTGTTTTATAATGGGGATACCCAATATATATCATTAGTTGTGATTTAAATCTGTATTAACATAAAATTTTATGTCTAAGATAGACGATTTTTCTTTAATTTTTACTTATCATATTACAATTTAGAACTTTTAAAAGTACGGTTTTTTCTAATTTACATTTGAAATTATTTGGTCATTCTTAAAATTGAGTTTTTAACGGTATTACCAGCCTTTGAAAAAATAAAGTGTTTTCATTTAGAAATGCAATTTAAAAGTAGAATCGAATTTCTTAATAGTATTTTTTGGTGTCTTAAATTGACCTTTTTTTTTCAAAATAATTTCATAATTGTTTTTAATATACAAAATATTTAATATTAAGTTTTAAAACTTTTTATATTTAAAAAATTTTTAACATTCAAATTCCACTTTTTCTTAAATTTTTCACATTACCATCAATCCCGCTTCACCTCAATTTATAATGAGGATCAAGAGGAGACATTTGAAATTAATTTTGGTAATTATTACAATTGATGTTTTTAACGGGCAGATTTTTTAGCATTGGAAAAATTTTGATTGTGTTTTCATTGAAATGCAATTTCAAAAAGCAGAAAATTCGAATTTTTATTAATAATTTTTGGTGTAATATAAATTGAAGCTTTTTAATAAAATTTCAATATTATGTTTTTTTATTACAAAATATTTCATTATTGTGAAAACCTGTTTAATAATGAAAATATTTAACTTCTAAAATTATACTCTTTTACTTAAAATTTCACATTAACAATTTAGAACTCTTAAAAGTTAGATTTATCCTAAATTATAGAACATTAAAAATGGTTAGGGAAAATGTTATAATTATTGTAGTGATTAATGGTGTTTTTATTCGCAGAAAAAAATAATTGTATTTCACTAAAATGCAATTTCGAATAGCAGAAAAAGACTCCTTATTTAATAGTTTAAAGGCTGTTTTTGGAGCATGTGCAGGTATTTTAATGAAATTAACTATTTTTTATATACAAATATTATAATTATACATAAAAATACAATGTTTTAATAAAAATTTATGAATACTAAGATTGCAATTTCGCTATTCATGAATTTTGGATTTTATTTAAAAGGAATAAATTAAGATTTTTCTAATTTCAACATTTGAAATTATTTGGTATTCATATTAAAATTTGAGTTTTTATAGGGATTTTTAGGCATTTGGAAAAATGATGTGTTTCAGTTGAAATGCAATTTCGGGAAAAGCAGGAAAGGCGAATTTGGATTAATTGTTTTAGGTGTTGTCCTTAAATTGACGTTTTTTAATGAAATTTCAATATTTGTTTTTATATACCAAATATTTCATTAGTTGTGAAAACCCTGTTTTAAATAAAAAATTTTACTTCTAAAATTACGTTTTTCTTAATTTTCAATTGCAAATTTAGAACTCTTAAAAGTAGATTTTTCCTAAATTCAACATTATGAAATTATTTTGTAAATTCTTTACAATTGAGTTTTTAAACGTGGTATTTTTAGCCATTTGAAAAAATGATGTTGTTTCAATTGAAATGCACATTTCAAAAACGTTCAGAAAAGCAGAATTTGTATGGGTAATTTTTAGTTTTTTAGGTTTCTTCAATTTGACGTTTTTTAATGAAATTTCAATATTTGTTTTTATATACCAAATATTTCATTAGTTGTGAAAACCTGTTTTAATAAAAAAATTTAACTTCTAAAATTACGCTTTTTATATACCAAATATTTCATAAGTTGTGAAAACCTGTTTTAATAAAAAATTTTAACTTCTAAAATTACGCTTTTTCTTAAATTTTCGCATTACAAATTTTGAACTCTTAAAAGTACGGTTTTTCCAAAATTTCAACATTTGAAATTAGTTTGGTAATTCTTAAAATTGAGTTTTTAACGGGATTTTCAGCAATTGAAAAAATAAAGTGTTTCATGGAAATGCAATTTCAAAAAGCAGAAAATTGAATTTATTAATAATTTTTGGTGTATTAAATTGAAGCTTTTTAATGAAATTTCAATATTTGTTTTTATATACCAAATATTTCATTTCAGATTGTGAAAATTGTCGTTTGTATTAAAATTAAAAATTTTTAACTTCTTCTATTTATTACGATTCTTTCTTAATGCTGTTTACTTTTTTATTACTGGTGGATATTCTTCAAAGTAGGTTTTATCTTAATTTGTTTAAACACATTTGAATTAATTATGGTGATCATTTTCTTGAATTGGAATTTTGAGTTTTTTACCACAGTAATTTTCAAGCACTTATGAAAAAAATAAAGTGGTTTCATTGAAATGAATTTCAATAAGCGAAATCGAATTTATTAATAGATTTTGATGTCTTATAAGTGATGTTTTTAAGGTAATTTCAAATTTAGAACTTTTAATATTAAACCAAATACTTTATTTATTTTGAAAGTCTATTTAATACCAAAATATGTTAATGTCTTTCTCATTAACTTTTCCCGAAAATGTTCCAATTCATATTTAGAAACTCTTAAATGTACGATTTTTCCTAAATTTCGGCATTTGAAATTATTTGGTAATTCATACAATTGAGTTTTTGACCAAAGATTATTAAGATTATATAAGATTATGTGTTTCATTGAAATGAATTTCATCAAAAAGCAGAAAATCGATTTATTAATGGTTTTTGGGCTGAATTGTGAAGCTTTTTTTTATGAAATTTTCAATTTTTGGCATTATATAAAGAATATTTTTCATTTTAATTGGGAAAATCTGTATTAATTAACAATTTTAACTTCTCATATTGTAGCGATGGTCATGCTTAAAATTTTCTTTACATTCCAAATTTAGAATCTATAAAAGTACGGTATTTTCCTCATTTTACATTTGATATTATTTGGTTTGTTAAGATATATTTTATTTTTGGCGGTAAAATTGTTTAAAATATAAGTATTTAAAGGAAACAATCTTTTATATAAACAGAAAATCGAATTTATTAATAGTTATTTCAATTATACGATGAAATTGACTGTTTGTTAATGAGATTTAAATATTTGTTTTTTATATACCTAACATCTTTTATTAGCTCTACAGCTGTTTTAAATAATAAACCTTTTAAACACAGGAAATTGGGCTTTTTCTTAAATTTTCACATTCAATTTTAGAATTACTAAAAGTATTGGGAAGAAATTATTGTTTCAATGCTTTGAATTATTTTTTTAATTCTTCATAATTGAGTTTTTAACGTTGGGATATATCAGCTTTATTTGTTGAAATGTATTAAAGATTTTTCCTCTAAATAAGTGAAATTGGGTACTTGTGATTGAGTGATGATTTTATTATGTTTTAAGCGTGCTTTTAATTGAACATTTTTTTTAATGAATTTCAATATTTGTTTTTATATACCAAATATTAATTAATAGTGAAAAGCTGTTTATAAAGATCAAAAAATTAATCTCCTAAAACTTTATTACGTTCCTTTTTTAAATATTCACATTAAAAATTTGACTAACCTAATTTGTCTTATTCAATGAAACAATTTTTCAAACATTTTGAAATTATTTGGTAATATCTTACAAATTATTGAGTTTTTAATCGGAAGATTTTTCAAGCATTAATTGAAAAAAAATAATGTGTATTCATTAAAATGGGCAATATTTTTCAATAAAACAGAAAAATGAAATTTATTATCAGTTGTGTAAAAATTGATTCGGTTTTTTTTTTATTGGAAAAAAAAAAATTTTTTTCAAAATATTTGGGGTTTTTTATGAATTATTTTCATATACAAGTTTTCATCTTAGTTTC